>CAVLJG010000009.1:78195072-78336156 GCA_963669975.1 Acanthoscelides obtectus
AGTTCTCTGATGTATGGCAAGACAACATAATAACTCGGGAAATAGAAGTAACCACTGTAGTGCTGTTATTCTCATTGGTTGAAGAATTCATGGGTGTCTGGTTGGACTGAACAGTGTTGTCACTTTCACTATTTTATTCGTCATTGGCAAAATATTCGGAGGAGAGCTGAACCAAATACTTCGGATAGCCATTGCTGAAATAAGACTGAAAGCTTCCTTAAATTGGAAAGATGGAAAGTACTGTCAGAGATTTTTATAAACCTGTTCTTCATTTGTTTCACCACGTTTCATTGGTGTTAGTTCTTTGATGTATGGCAAAACAACATAATTAACTCTGGAAATAGGAGCAACCTCTGTAGTGCTGTTGTTCTCATTAGTTGAAGAATTAAAGGGTATCTGGTTATTAGTCATTGGCAAAATATTCGGAGGAGAGCTGAACAAGATTCTATTAAGCAAATACCTAGGATAGCCATTGTTGATAAATAAGACTGAAAGCTTCCTTAAATTGGAAAGATGGAAAGTACTGTTAGAGATTTTTATAACCCTGTTCTTCATTTGTTTCACCAGGTTTATTTTTATTTTAAGTTCATGGTAAGACCTGAAGTTCAGGAACTTTCCGGAAGAAATTGGTTTCCTGTACCAGTCTACCAATAATATATTGCCATTGTTACGAATCAATCTTGAATCCAAAAAGGGAACAGATTGATTGTCATCTTCTTTTTCGATGGTGAACTGGATGTAGGGATCATAACTGTTAAAAACCTCAACAATATCATCCACCCTCATAAGGAAGACAAACGATTATATCGTCCTCATACTTTTTTACGAAAATTAGATTGTATGGCAATGCTTGAATAACAACATCAAGCAGGTCATCCATACATATTCTGCCAAAATTGGAGATATAACAGAGCCCCTGGGGCAGCCATGTGTTTGCCTTTAATAACAAAGTGTTTCACAAACACATGGCTGCCCCATGGGCTCTGTTTTATCTCCAATTTTTGGCAGAATATGTAATCGATGACCTGCTTGATGTTGTTATTCAAGTATTGCCATACAATCTAATTTTCATAAAAAGTATGTGGACGATATAATCGTTTGTCTTCCTTATGATAGGGTGGATGATATTGTTGAGGTTTTTAACAGTTATGATCCCTACATCCAGTTCACCATCAAAAAAGAAGATGATAATCAACCTGTTCCCTTTTTGGATTCAAGATTGATTCGTACTAGCATCACAATTGTGTTTTCAGAATCCTGATGAAGGCTCCATAGAGAATGCCGAAAGCTTGATTTTATCGTCAAAAGCCTAAAAGTTTTGCCAATTTCCCTATATATAATAAGCATACGAAATGTTTCAGAAATTATGGATATACCTCGATCAATAGTAAGAAAAATTTATGAACGCCTATTTGATAGTTATCCTAAAAACAATAATTTTAGATAGGAAGAATGACAAGAATACAAGGATTACATCCTTAGGATTCTAAACGGGTGCAGCATGTAACGGAGGCAGATTTTTTACCACGAATCGAGTTTTGCCTGTGGATATTAGCAAATGAAAACACTATTCCTAGAATATTATGGTCGGATGAGTCAATATTTACTAGGAATAGTGCTTTTAATTTCAATAACATGCATCACTGGTCAGATGAAAATCCAAAAGTTGTTCGCCGTATAAATTTCCAACATAGATTTTCATTGAACTTATGGGCAGGAGTAATTGGGGATCAATAATTGGGCCTATTGTACTTTCCCAATCGTCTTTCTTCAGAATGAGCTCATGGATATAATATCATTGGATGTGCGCCAGCAGTTTCAAGAAAATATGTTTTTTCAACATGATGGCGCCCCTGCACATTTTGGACGCAATGTTCGAAATTGGTTGTATGTTAATTTTCCAGACCGGTGGTTAGGCCGAGGAGGTCCAGTAGCGTGGCCGTCACGTTCACCTGACCTAAATCCATTGGATTTCTATTTTTGAGGGTCACTAAAAGACCTAGTTTACTCGACTGAAGTAAATACTCAAGAAGATTTACTTCAAAGAATCCATCAGGCTGCAAATGAAACAAGAAGAAAAAGGTTTTCCACTTTTCGGGCTACGAATCATTAGTTCGTCGAGTGAGACTCTGTATACAAAATGGAAATTTATTTGAACACTTACTGTAAAGCTAGTTTTAAGTATATCCAACTGTGTCTTCATCTTTAAACAAATTTCAATTTCGTTCGCAGAAAAAATGTATTTCTTTTGTATTTGCCTAAATGTTAGCTATGTAGCAAATAAATATGTATTTATGTAATATTTACCAATTATTGAATTAGTTTTTTCGTTGCCGTGGCTAATTAAACAACAATTCATTTAAATTCGTAGTACATTTCCTATCATGTGACATTTTTATTTTGATTTTATTCAAAATGGCATAATTTATCGATATCCATTAGAGTACCTCTTGTTATGTAGAAAATCCTAAATTTTCAAATTCTAAAATTGATGTCAAAAATAGAATCACACAAAAATTTTGGGGCTAAAATAACCTGAGTCCGTCCCTGTTACATACGCTTCCAAACAAAACTGTCCAAAATTGTTATTATTGTTAATCCATCATAAAAAAACTAGGCTAGAATACCAAATTTTATGTCTTTATCTCAACGCGTTTCGGAATATTAAGGAAAAGCCATCTTCAGGGGAGCCCCTTTAAAAGCCCGTAGCGCCCTTAGGGGACGTTGTCGACCTATGTTTATATAAACCTTTCTTCCTATTTAAGCTCTAGAATCCGCTGGTAGAATATTGCACACTTTTTTCGGGACACCCTGTATATACAGGGTGACTTTGAAGTTGATGTTTACCTTGTTTTATAAAGTATCCTCCAACAAGTATTCAGTGCGGACCTGTATTTGATCGTGAGGTGCCCTGTGAGGTCTTAAGTCACCTGATTCACGAGCCCGTTGTACTACATTAACAAAGGCACGAGGGGTTGGTTGCACTCGATTGGAACCGATCCGCATGAACATGTGCCCTTTTTTATTTCGTTTGAGCCACGCAACAGACACTATTCACACGCGACTGACACTGACTGTATGTATAACTGAACTGAATGAATAAACATCGTTCCAAATTCTTTCGCTTTTTTGTTTCCCATTGCGATGAATCGATAAGGTGTGATTATATCCGTTGTTGCCAAACACGAGTACATGATATTGTTATTGAGACAGGGCGGTACTCAAACTTCCAAAGGGCTATAACTTTGTTACTTTAATTTTAACAGAAAAACGGTAAAGGAAAAAAACATTTCTTTTGATCAGATCTACTCACTGTTAAAATAATGACTCAACTTCGAAGTATATATATATACAATATATACACTTGTCATATATATAATATATATACATGGTGTCCCGAAAAAGTGTGCAATATTCTACCAGCGGATTCTAGAGCTTAAAATAGGAAGAAAGGTTTATATAAACATAGGTCGACAAAATGTCCCCTAAGATCGCTACGGTCTTTTAAAGGGGCTTCCCTGAAGATGGTTTTTCCTTGATAGTTTCCGAAACGTGTTGAGATAAAGACATAAAATTGGTATTCTAGCCTAGTTTTTTATGGCTGGATTTAAAAATATTAACAATTTTAGACAGTTTTGTTTGGAAGCGTATGTATAAGGGACTTACTCAGGTTATTTTAGCCACAAAATTCTTGTGTGATTCTTTTTTGGAAATTCAATTTGAAAATTAAGGGTTTCTACATAAAAAAGGGACCTGTTATTGAATAACGATAAATTGTGGCCATTTTTGAATAAAATCAAACTAAAAAATTTGTCACATGATAGGAAATGTACTGCGATTTAAATGATTGTTGAGTAACTAGCCATGGCAACGAAAAAACTAATTTAATAATTGGTAAATATAACATAAATACATATTTCTATTGCAGCGCAAAAGCTAACATTTAGGCAAAAACAAAAGAAAGAATTTTTTTCTACGAACGAAATTGAAATTTGTTTAAAAAAGAAGACATATAGTTGGATATACTTAAAACTAGCTTTACAATAAGTGTTCAAATAAATTCCCATTTTGTATACAGAGTCTCACTCGACGAACTAATGATTCGTAGCCCGAAAAGTGGAAAACCTTTTTCTTCTTGTTTCATTTGCAGCCTGATGGATTCTTTGAAGTAAATCTTCTTGAGTATTTACTTCAGTCGAGTATACTAGGTCTTTTAGTGACCCTCAAAAATAGAAATTTAATCGATTTAGGTCAGGTGAACGTGCCGGCCACGCTATAGGACCTCCTCGGCCTAACCACCTGTCTGGAAAATTGACATACAACCACTTTCGAACATTGCGTCCAAAATGTGCAGGGGCGCCATCATGTTGAAAAAACATATTTTCTTGAAACTGCTCTCACACATCCAATGATATTATATCCATGAGCTCATTCTGAAGAAAGACGATTGGGAAAGTACAATAGGCCCAATTACTTGATCCCCAATTACTCCTGCCCATAAGTTCAATGAAAATCTATGTTGGAAATTTATACGGCGAACAACTTTTGGATTTTCATCTGACCAGTGATGCATGTTATTGAAATTAAAAGCACTATTCCTAGTAAATATTGACTCATCCGACCATAATATTCTAGGAATAGTGTTTTCATTTGCTAATATCCACTGGCAAAACTCGATTCGTGGTAAAAAATCTGCCTCCGTTACATGCTGCACCCGTTTAGAATCCTAAGGATGTAATCCTTGTATTCTTGTCATTCTTCCTATCTAAAATTATTGTTTTTAGGATAACTATCAAATAGGTGTTCAGAAATTTTTCTCACTATTGATCGAGGTATATCCATAATTTCTGAAACATTTCGTATGCTTATTTGCGGATTATTTTCAAACATATTTAAAGCAATATCCATACGATGATTTCCCAGTGGCCTTCTGAGCCCTGCATTCGACGTCCAGGTACTATGCGATTGGGAAATCTTCTTTGGTATTCTCTTACGGCTGCCAATGAACTGCCATTGCAAAACCCGTTCACAAAATGAATGCATGTCAGTCAGTTCTCTGTCTGTAAATCTTGGCATTTTAAATCGATTTAATAAAAATTTTGATATTAATTTAGTAATTTTACACTGCTAACAATGTCAGCTTAACGTCAAAATAAGTCATAACAAATCAAAACAACTTTTGTTTGCAGTCATGGTTAACTATGTATAACCAACAATTCATTTAAATTCGCAGTACATTTCTTACCATGTGACAAATCTTTTGTTTGATTTTATTCAAAAATGGCACAATTTATCGATATTCATTAAGAGTACATTTTTTATGTATAAAACCCTAAATTTTCAAATTCTAAAATTGAATTTAAAAATAGTATCACACAAAAATTTTGGGGCTAAAATAACCTGAGTCCGTCCCTGTTACATACGCTTCCAACAAAACTGTCAAAAATTGTTATATTGTTAAATCCAGCATAAAAAGGTAGGCTAGAATACCAAATTTAATGTCTTTATCTAAACACGTTTCGGAAATATTAAGGAAAAACCATCTTCAGGGGAGCCCCTTTAAAAGACCGTAGGGCCCTTAGGGGACGTTTGTCGACCTATGTTTATATAAACTTTTCTTCCTATTTTAAGCTCTAGAAACCGCTGGTAGAATATTGCACAAATTTTTCGGGACACCCTGTATATATGGGACTTTGAAGTTGAGTCATTCATTTTCAGATAATGATTGTAGAAGAAAGATAAACCAAAATATGTGTGTAAAAATAAAAAAAAATTAAAAAAAAAATGTTACCTTGTTTTATAAAGTATCCTCCCGACAAGTATTTCAGTGCGGACCTGTATTTGATCGTGCGGTCTTGGAGCTAGAGTGCAAAAATGTTACCTTGTTTTATAAAGTATCCTCCCGACAAGTATTTCAGTGCGGACCTGTATTTGATCGTGTGGTCTTGGAGCGCCGGCATGCCCTCCCCTGTGAGGTCTTAAGTCACCTGATTCACGAGCCCTTTGTACTACATTAACAAAGGCACGAGGGGTTGATTGCACTCGATTGGGAAACGGATCCGCATAAATTCGTGATGCCCCGTTAATAAGAATCATGTCCACAAGCTCAGCATTTCGTAAACATGTGCCATTTTTTATTACCTTTGAGCCACGCAACCAACAGCACTATCCACTCACGCGTTACCGACTGACACATTGACTAAATACAACTGAACAAAATTGTAGTAAGAACATCGTGATAAGCGTTTCAAATTCTTTCACTTTTTTGTTTCCGATGCGATGAACCGATAAGGCGGATTATATCTGTTGTTGCCAAACACGAGCACATAATATTATTATTGAGACAGGGCGGTACTCAAACTTCTAAAGGGCTGTAACATTGTTACTTTAATTTTACCAGAAAAATTTTAAGGAAAAAACATTTCTTTTGATCAGATCAACTCACTGTTAAAATAAATCACTCAACTTCGAAGTCAACCTGTATATACGAGTATATACAGGGTGAGGGAGAGAGGGGAGTTGGAGAGAGGGGGGAGGGAGAGAGGGGAGAGGGAGAGAGAGAGAGAGAGAGAGAGTTAAAATATATTTCTTGAGCGTTTGGGAATTGCGATTCAAGTAGGAGAGTGAAACTTCCCAATATGCAATAATAAAATAACGTCAAGTAGGTTGACTCGTTCTGAAATCACGATATTGGGCGAACTAGGGCCCGTATCATCAGTCGTCCCTACAATTGTAGGGCGCCTTTATGGCCTCCTTGATTTCGGTAATATTACGTCTTCTTGGTTAACGTACATGTATGTCCTGCTTTTGATTTCCAACATACTGACAGTTCTGGCTTGACGTTATGTTGTTGTTTTGACGTTCAATGGAAAGCAGAACCATAATTTATAATTTTCTTGCAAATAATGTTGATCATTCAATAATAATTCCTACATTGAACAAATTCATCAGACTGTGGTATCTTCAAGTCCAATATCTGGTATTAATGATCTAAAATCAACAATTTAATGCAAATGGATCTGTATTTATATATATTTGCCTAAGAGCTTACAACAAAGCTGTTCCTTGATGAATCTGGTAAGTTACAAAATTTTTAAACATTGCATATTCGTATTTATATACTAAAATATCATTATAAAATTGTAGCCCACACCAAGGTGTAAACATTTTAATGTTTCTTGAATCTATGCAACTTTTTTTGCAGATATAAACCATCGGGATATTGCATACAAAACTCCATATCTATTTTGGAAGGATAAAGAGGCGAATGATCTTCCTAAGAATGGATTCATGCATCCAGGCACTTGAAAGCATGTTTGAAGTAGCCAACCTTACTGAAATAAGTGAATTTGCTTTTGTGACTGACATGTGTTACACTGAATTTGTAAATTAAGGGTAGGCATAAGCCTGTATATTCATAAAAGTTAAAAGCTATTGAGTTCAAGAGGAGCTTTGTTCTGCCTGGGAAGGGGGTTAATGTTGCATGTGAGAGATATAATGTTACATGAAACTCGATCAAGTGGCTTTTTGAATATTGTAATCCACATTTCTATTTGACAAAATCTCACAAAGCTGTTGGCATAGGTTAAATAAGAATCAGTGATCTAGCAAAAATGCTATATGAGATACATCTTTTAACACTCATGGTTATATCGGTACTTAGGAGTAAAACATAAGAAATCACAATTACTTATAATACTGTTTTTTCAGATCTACTTGCATTGCTCAAAGAACATCCAATCCTGACAAGCCCAGGGTACAAGATATTGTTCCAAGACAATAACTCCAGTGTAAGGAACATTATTAGAGGGAAAAAAGAGTCAATATATTTAAATTGGATATTTCAAGAAGTTTGATACCTAGAGTTTCCAAAATGATCTAATGTACCCCCAAACTAGAAAGATTTCTTTGTAATTGATTAGATATCCTTTTACATAGCTTGTAATTTAGAAAATAGCATATAATCTAGTCAACGTCATGCTAGAGAAAAAACATTTGTTTGCAGAGAAAAGAAGGATTAAAAATTGATGAAATCTATATTTCTAGATATTTGTGAACGAACCTATTGTATTTCTGTGGGTATACAATGTAGAATAAAAAATATTTATTTTACCAAGTATTATTTTATTTATATTCTGCAAGTACCAACTGGAAAATATGATACATGAAACTTTTGGGAATTCATAGATAATATGTCAAAATACATAAGTATCAATAATCAAATGAAGTCTTTATATCTAAAAGGTACAAATAATAACAGGAAATATAAACAAATATATAGTCAAAAAACATACCCAAAATGAAAAACTGCAATAGTGTATTTTTAATAACTTTAATAACTTCAAATTTTCTTACATAAAATATAAGGTGTTTTCCAACTGAATGTCAATATTTAAGAGGCCGACTTTTGGTTTCATTTTAAGAAGAAAACTTCATATAATTGTATGTCCTAAACGTCTTGACTTTCGAGAAACCGGGTGGTAAGCTTTTTAAAAATCAATCAATTTTTTGTTACGATCTGTAATATCACTTTCAATACTTTGTTAAAATTCTGCATATATGTACTATCAAGAGGTATTTTTAATGTACGAATTTTCTTTTGATTTCCACCAGCGACGTTCGTAACGATTTCACTTGCTTATTTTGACAGACAATGATAGTACTCAACTGATTTCTCTTAAAATAAAAACTTTTAATTGAAGTTCCGTCATTTCTAGGCAAATTTGATTGCTCAATTTTGTTCACTCCGATGCACGGTATTCGCTTACAAAAATAAAATAACGTTTCTTTGCATGATCCTAATATCGTTAGTATGACAATGTCACTATGTCGGGAAATAGATTGTATTTTTCAAGTGAAAACCGTGCGTTAGACTAAAAGAATTCAATTTTTCATGTCCGACTCACTGTTTCCACCCAAAACATTCTCTGCATGGTGATATTGTCATGTTAACAATATCGTATTTATAAAAACCGTGCATCAAATTGAAAAAAAAATCATTTCGCATCGATTTTTGCTTCGAAGTGATTGAAAATTTTAATAAGAGAGAAATAAACAGCATACCATCACTGTCTATCAAAACAGGCAGGTAAAATTAAAAAAATGCCTCTTGACACCTTTATGTGTATGCCAAATATCATTAAGTGGTAATACGGATATTCATAATCAAAGATTTATTTTTTTGACCTTGTTTACCACCATGTGTTTCAAAAGTTAAAACTTTTAGGACATACGATCATTTGAAGTTTTCATCTTAAAATGGACCTGAAACCACCCCCCTAGATATGGACATTCAATTAGGAAACAAACTAAATTGCAGCTACCAATACTTCAAGAGATAAATGTAGACTGTCGAGCCAAAGATTTCATATTTTTTTTACTGTGGCTATAATAACTAGCAAAATCTGCTCTTCATATGAGTGTTTCAAATATCAAACCTGTTCAATTTTTGATATTTCTTAACAATAAATGTTTTTCTTTCCTATGCATCAGTTTTAATAAATTTTCCCTTTTATGTTAAGATTACAAGTCAATGAACAAATTGGAAAAGAAACTGTATTTAGCTGTCCTCACTTTTTCTTCATATACCACATTCTACAACATTAATATGTGGTGCTGCAACACATTTGATATTACAACATATTGTTCTTTGAGGCTCAGTGCATTGATCTACTTGTTCTTGATGATGCCACTGAAATATGCTTAGTAACTGAAGGCTTCATTATTGATAGCGATTTAAATCCAAAATTTATACCCAGCAGTTTAAATACAATTCAAATTATGTACCTTAGAGGCAGGTTAGGTTAAGTCCATTTTTGCCTAAAATGAGTCTTACATGTTAAGTTCATGATTAAGTTGGGAGTTTTAATTTGATACTTGCAACATCTATCTACCCGTAATGATGAGTGAATTATGAATGCAATGAAACTATCTTAAAACTACCTATTAGGGCTTAACCCAGTCTGACTTAGAGGTAACTACAATTTTCAACATAATAGGTCTTTTCCGCTTGTCTAGTTGTTTGAATTGCTTGGAGTTTGTTTAACAGGAAAGTAATTCCCTTGATGAGTCACAATTTTCTTTTATTTCCCCATTTGTAAGTAATTATGGAATTGTCATAAAGTTTTTCTGATTTTGCTTCATGCTGCAACTCTATTTTTCTGTTTACTCTCTGTAACACTTCATTTTTGATAATCCTACATGGCCATGGGATTTTGAGCACCCTGAAATAGTGATGGTCAATAATAGTATTTATGATCTTCACATACACACATTATACATACTTGTGCCTGACACTCTACACAATCTAGAGTCCCTCAATGATTTGTGAAAAAGCATCTCTGCATCTCTGACATCGACAATGCAATAATTGCACTTGCCATACAATGTTTCTTATCCATGTAGGAACCATCTCATAAAGTCTGTGAGAATGAATCACACTTAAAAATAATGCGATAAGTATATGATATGCATATGCAATGATTTGTAACTTACCAACCTTACCAACCATGTGCATTAATTTTCCTAACTCAACAATTTCTTGAAGATACCACAGGTTGTGGAATTTGTTCAATGTAGCGAGGTATTTTTGAGTGATCGACATTATTTGCAAGAAAATTATAAATAATTATGGTTCTGCTTCCTATTGAACGTCAAAACAATAACATTTTAATAAAAGTTGGTGAATGTATTATCTTACTGTAAATAACAAGTGAAAAAATTTTCAGCCTTATCAGTTGGACATTCCGGTTTTTATACTTTTTTTCAATTCACCAACGCTCTAAAAATGAATATTTCAGCTGCAGAAGAATCAACGTTGGCGGATTTTGGTTCTTGACATCCTTTACGATCGGTTACGATGCCTAAAGTACGGAGACCTGTACGATTTCGTCAACTTAGTGAGTTTGATAGGGGCCGTATAGTGGGACTTCGGAAAGCTGGTTTTTCTTTTCGGGCAATTGCAGTTAGAGTGCAAAGAAGTGTAGACACTGTGGTTAGGTGTTGTCAGGCATGGCTTCGAGAAGGCCGTACGCAAAGAGCAAGGGGCACTGGACGCCGCCGTAGAACTACAGACCGTGAAGATCGCCGCCTAAGATTATTGGCCTTAAGGGACCGTTTCTCCACTACCAGGTCCATTGTAAATGAATGGTTTGCAGAACACGGAAGACCTATTGGCATGCGAAGTGTTTACCGACGAATGAGAAGTTTTGGCTTGTTTTCATACCGGCCACACTGGGTCCTCCCTTTAACTCGAGAACACCGACGTAATCGCCTTGAGTGGTGCAGAAAACGGTCACTCTGGGATCAGGAATGGAACAGTATTGTCTTTAGTGACGAGTCTCGATTTTGTTTAGGCATGCACGATGGTCGTGCCAGGGTTAGAAGGCGACGTGGTGAAAGGAGGAATCCACAGTTTTTTGTTGAAAGACATGTTCATCACACTGTTGGAGTTATGGTTTGGGGTGCTATAGCTTATGGTTCCAGGTCACCTTTAATCTTCATCAGAGGTAAGATGAACGCGCAGCGTTATATCCACGAAGTTCTAGAACCCCATCTTTTACCCTATCTTGACACCATGGCAGATCCAACTTTCCAACAATGCCCGACCACATGTTGCAAGAGTCACAATAGACTTCTTTCAACATAATGATGTCACATTGTTACCATGGCCACCAAGATCTCCCGACTTATCCCCGTGTGGGATATGATGGGTAGGAGATTGCTCAATTTGCAACGTCCTCCTCAGACTCTAGAAGCATTTCGAGAGGAGTTGGTGGTTGCCTGGAATGAGATACCACAGGAGGACATTGACCACCTGATCAGAAGCATGCCTAGGCGCGTTGGAGAATGCGTAGCACATCAGGGTGCATCCACGCATTATTAAAGGTCAAAGGGCTTTAAAGCAGTGCAATCATTTTGAAATTTTTATCATTTACTTATTATGCTTCATTAAGTACTTATACAAAATTTTATTAAAATAAAACCATTTAAACTGGGTGTTCGGATTTATATGTCACTTAGTATATCAGTATGTCGGAAATCAAAAGCAGGACGTACATGTACGTTAACGAAGTAGACGTAATATTACCGAAATCAAGGAGGCCATAAACGCGCCCTACAATTGTAGGGTCGCCTGACGATACGGGCCGATACACTTCGTTAGCGTATGCAAAATGTGGTTCATGCAATAGTGTGAAACATCCTACCAAGCAGCATTAAAATGAGGTCAAGTAGATTGACTCATTCAAGGAATGAGGTAAATAGGCGGATTAGGTTACATCTCGTTCTCGATCTGTGAAATGTCGTGGTCCACTCAGGAGCGTGAAACACCCGACCATGCACCATTAAAATGACGTCAAGTATGTTGACTCATTCTAGGAATAACGTGACTGGGCGAAGTGCGGAACATTTCGCGGCTGCGAAATGTGATCCATGCAGGAGGGTGAATCTTCTCAACGTGCAATATGAAAATAACGTCTAGTAGATTGACTCGTTCTGGAATCACGATACTCGGCGAACTACGATACATTTCGTCAGCGTCTGCGAAACGTGGTCCATGCAAAAATGTGAAACACCCTACCAGGTAGCATTAATATGACGTCAAGTGGGTTGTCTCATTCAAGAAATACCGTAAATAAGCGGATTAGGTTACATTTCGTGAGCGTCTGCGGAATGTTATCCTTGCAGGAATCTGAAACAGCTCACCATGCATCATAAAAATGATGTCAAGTAGGTTGACTCGGTCAAAGAATAATCAGGGATTGGGATATATTTTTTCAGCGTCTGCGAAATGTGGTCCGTGCAGAAGAGTGAAACACCCCAGCGTGCAACAATAAAATGACATCAAGTAGGTCGACTCATTCAGAGAATAACGATATTGGGCGAATTAAGATACATTTCTCGAGCGTCTGCGATATGTGGTCTATGCGGAAGAGTGAAACTTCCCAACATGCAGTATTAAAATAATGTCAAGTAGGTTGACTCATTGAAGGAATAACTTAATTAGGGATTGGGATATATTTCGTCAGCGTCTGCGAAATACAGTCCATGCAGAAGAGTCGAAATACAGTCCCTGCAGAAGAGTGAAACACCTCATCGTGCAACAATAAAATGACATCAAGTAGGTTGAGTTATTCAGAGATAACGATATCGGGCGAATTAGGATACATTTAGTCAACGTCTGCGAAATGTGGTCCGTGCAGAAGAGAGAAACACCCCATCGTACAGCATTAAAATGACGTCAGGTAGGTTGACTCATTCAGATAATAACGATATTTGATGGATTAAGATACATTTCGCGAGCGTCTGCGAAATGTGGTCTATGCGGGAGAGTGAAACACTCCAACATGCATTAATAAATGACGTCAAGTAGATTGACTCGTTCAGGGAATGACGTTGTTAGGTGAAAGAATGTCAGAAACGGTAGGAGGTTGAATGGTAGGTACAGTAAGATAAAAGCCTTAAGTTATTGAATGACCTCAATTGAGATGCTTTACACTATACCTATAGTCACACATATGTTGTAGAAAGCACTTTTGGTTTGTATTAATGAATACCGCATACCGTTAAGTTTGAGAGTACATGCGAATTTAGTTTTTTGGCAATCCAAAAGTTGGCCTTGAATTAGGTAGATACAAATTCATTGTAAGGCGGCGAGAAGGTTTTGGAACCACGGGTTTTGTGCTCGTGTAGGCACGTGCGTGCACCTGTGGGCGACTCTATGTGTGAAGAATAATGATTCTAGCGATAAGGCTTAGAAACTGGAATTGCTAGGAAGGTAGCACTTGTCAATAGAGTAAATGCATCAGATGGGAAATTATTTATATAAGATCAGAGAAGTACAGCTAAATCTTGAGACTGTAAGTATTAACTTTGCATCTAGATGGTAGCACTTTCTCAATCGGGCTATTGTTGTGTACAGAAACTAGAAATTATGGTTTACAATGTTTTCACTGATAGTTATAAACTCCTTTCTTTACCTTAGGTAGATGATTATCAAAAGAGCAAATTTTCGTGTGAGAAATTTGACAAATACGATCCATCGAGAATATTTTGAGACTGATTGATAGGTACTACTTTTGTCGACTTTTGAAATGAGGGTTTTCTTCTAACATTCGAGAGGTACCGATTTGCGAGAGAATTTTGAATGTTTATGTGCAATCAAACAAATGGGAAATCCAATACGATGTTATGGTAGCCATGCAAAGTTTTAGTTCCCATTATATCCTTTTGAAAACGTGGATATGCGTGGCATCACTGTGATGTAGTATAAGCGGATATCAATTACCAAAAGGTTTTTTATTTGAAATGGAGTGAAGACAGTCATCTGAACGTCCTTTCAAGGGTATTGCACTTTCCACACAGTTACAATAAATACTATATTCACAAGTCAGATATTTACGTTCCATGAGAGAAGTGGTAATATTTATCTTTTTATATCAAATCCACTTTCTACGAGTGATTCTTGTTTGGTACAATTGCGTACAGAGAAAAAGTCAAGTAATAGTTCAAACAGGCATAATAAGATCTGTGATGTGTCAGGGTTTTAGCAATTTTAATATAGAATTCAAATGCAGTGAATGATAACATACTTACCAATCAAGGTGATTATGAATAACTGCACAAATTCGGCGGAAACAAAATACATGAATTTATCTGAATCGATTAACGTAGCGTTTTATTCAAATACAGTTGATTCATTTCTAATATCTTAATTCCTGTCACATATTGAAACTTGAGATGTTCTCTGTACAAACTTTTTTTTAATTACTTTTAATTCTATTGAACCGTTCGATTTTTGAATGGACCTTGTTCCTACATTATTTGAACTATAGAAACACTTTTTAGGGAGGATTCTGATATCTTGATATCCCTCTTTTCCAAAAAATTGTCAAAGCATATTCTTCAAAAGTATCATATACGATGATTGGACGATAAGGGAGTACAAGTATTTCTGGAGCACTGTCACGTGTATTTCTTCGGAAAGCTCTTACCGGACCGCCAGTCTCATTTTTCTAGGATGTTCCTTGCATATGCTTTCGTTAATGTCTCGCTGAATCAACTGATTAAAATGCATAATTTCCTTAAAGCACTTTTACAAATCAACGTTTCTACGAATTGTCATTTGTTTGACAGTATTGCACTTACTATACTTGTAACTACATGTCACTGCGGTCCTATTCCATAAAAAGTATGGTGTAATAATAAGTCAATTTACTTGTAGTTTGTACTGATAGTAATACAAGGTATTGTGTTTCACACACGATATACTGAATATTATTCAAGTTACAAAAACCATATTCGCAAGTTGGATGTTTATGTTCCATAAGAGTACAAGTGATTCTAGTGTGGTAAAAGACAAACTTCTTGGTACAAAAAAGACTCTCGTGATCGTAACTCATCTTATAGAGAAGATCAAAAGATGTTTAGAATTGCTGAATTTTTGGTAGTATTAACTTTAGTATAGAATTCGAATTCAACGGATGATAACATAGGGGACTTGAAATACCGGCCAAGATCAACTACATAAAATAGGACTACGTGTTTTGATGTCATACATTTTTCGAATGATTCAATAACTATTCAAATATATGCCCTATGAAGTATTTTGCGATTCGGTCGCCATTTCTAAATATGACCCATTACTCAAATCACGAAATCTTTTTCTTCAAATACTACATACATACTAAATACATTTCATCAACTTTCAAATTAACGTTCAAAGCACATATCCATACACACGTTACCAACTATAGCACCCTGTCTTACAGTCAGCGTTACCACCTTCGAAAGATTTCGATTACTTATTTCTATTTTGTGGCAGGATTAGTAAATGCTGTACTTTCAACAGTTCGAACTTGGTTTTAGCCCTAGCAAAGACAGACCACTTTACAGGTAAAGAACTGTAACTTAAACACATTTTCAAAGATTAAGATCCTTAGTACACCTCAATAATTATTGGGTTATTTATATCTTTGCCTTAAAAAAAATGAGTAAAACGAGCTTTAAGAAATTTAAGAAGATATGTTGAGTAACCTTTGTAAACTTGGCGGTCATTTATAAATATGGCGGTCAAATGGTGACGATTTGGATCGCGTGACCTCGTTTTTCCATACCCCAACAGTGCTTAATAATGCCCTGTATTTAAACTGAGGGCACATTGAGCTAACACGTGACCTCAGTGATCATGTAAATTAAAGGATTTGACATGTTGTTCCAACTGCGTGGTAAGATTTGCCAAAACTGACTTTAGTATTTATGAATTTAATACTTTTAGCTGTTCGAAAGTAGTATTTGCTCTACCAAAAATAGATCTCTTTCTCATACCAAGTGGTATTTGAATACCTTCAAAAATCCATAACATCTGAAGACATTTCTGAATAACTGCTGAATTATTCAAAGATAAATGATTGTTTTGAGAAAAGAAGTCAAATGAGCGTTAAAAAGTTCAGCTCTCTGGTTACGAAGATACGTTCATGATTATACTACCCGCGGCTAAGGTGGAATCCACAAACACTGGCAACCACGTAGTTCTCTCTAGTTTCATTCATAGGTCAATGTGGTATCAATATACTATTTGCACTTACCGTTCAGTTGAATCATTACTCAGCAATATGACAGATATCGTGTTAGAAATGCGCCACAATCTGAGTTTCTTTCACTCTTGTGAGTTGGAATCAGGTTTAAGGAAAAGGGGTGATACATCAATTGACGCTAAACACAACTCGTACGACTTTTGAACTCGTAAAACGAGAAAAAATCTACACTATATTTTATTTCACGGACCGAAGCTGGGGGTATCCTCTTTTATAAGGAAGGTTATGGGCATGAGCAGACTTAGAGGGGCCACGGCGGGCGTTAAAGGCTGCCATTTTTTTTAAATGGTACATACTGCCGTACTTTGTTGCGAACATTAGCTTTGACGTATCCCACTCACCGCTCCGTAATTTTCAATCGCCGATAGAACCCTGAACATGAATTCTATGACCACAACTGAGTCCCCTCCTTGACAGATTTCTAAATCCGCATCTGGCTGGGGGTTGTTATTTTAAAGTTTTAATAATAAATCTGGTGGAAAAATTGATATTACATAGAAAAACTCTTTAAAGAGTCCTCTCGATTAAGCATTGGGTCAATACTCTTAAATATTTTTCATAGAGCATTTGAAAATAATAATTAATGAATATTATTCACTTTTTGTTAAGCTTGACGGTTCAATATTTCGAAGTCGTCGCTACTTAGCACGATCTTTTGCACATTTTGACAAATCTAATAAGATAAACACAATCCATCGTCGGCCGAGGTATGAAACACAACTTCAAAATTACCTAACGTCCTTTGTTCCGGAATCGGTATATGGTTTTTTCATTATCTCAAAGTTTTGGTACTATTTTAAAATAGAGTGCGAAGTGTTTGTTTCATTTAGGTGTCAGCTTCTGGGAATACCTTTTCACATAAATAATATCATTCAGAAGACATTGAGCAAGATGATAATTTACAATTAATTGAATTTATTTTGTTATATTCTGGACTATTACTTTAGTATAGCGTAAAATACAGATATCTGACAACTTTTTCCATATACCACAACAGCTTATCTATCTAAGAGTAGTGAATTTGTCTGCGATATTGTCTTGGCTCTATTTTTTTCTTTTATAATCTGTGTACATTCGCGACATTCTGTTTTGAAATCTGTTCATCATATAGAAAACTTAAGATGTTTTAAACTGATAATAACTAATCATGTTGCACAGGTTTATAGTTCACGACTATCATGTACCTGTCTCAAGTAGACTAGAGGCTACAATAACAAAGTTTGGATAAGATTTGATTAAGTTGTGAAAAACTTGCAATTCAGGTATTTAGTCAAATTTGAGTGGATGGTGTCTGTGAAAACATATAAAGTTCAAGTTGAGTATATATTCCCAAACGGGATGTGCTATAATAACAAAATGCCCTTTCTACAAATTATTGTTTGGGTAACATCCACACCAGAGATTCTGCTGATGAAACAAAAATGCATGAGTTTGGCATTGATATTACCATGTGGTGTGATTATTCGTGTGATTATAGCGTGACATATTTTATTTATAATTTAGCATAATATAACTTTTTTAATCTACTAAGGCGCCATCTTGAAAGTTTTGAATTTATATTTGTTAAAATATAGTAACCATGCATCTATTAAAACACGTTGCTTTTCCGTAATAGACTAACTTTTATTTTATACATGGGTGAATATCAGGTATTTGGGTTTTTAGTGGTACCTAAGAAAAATTACTTATTTCAGTTTCATATTCATTACCTCTTAAGATTACACTATTTGTGATGCATCTTTGACAGGACCAGATAGTTTTTTGATTTTTAGAGATTTTACAGCTATCAGGGGAAAATGTGTAGTCAGGGGAGTGACACTATACACAGGGTAGTGACAAACTGAGACAGAAGAGTGACAACTTCCCATGTGAATGATCTTGAAGGATACTTTATAAAAGAATATAAATACCA
The DNA here is from genome assembly GCA_963669975.1 of Acanthoscelides obtectus. Taxonomy (NCBI): domain Eukaryota; kingdom Metazoa; phylum Arthropoda; class Insecta; order Coleoptera; family Chrysomelidae; genus Acanthoscelides; species Acanthoscelides obtectus. The sequence continues at coordinate 78,213,580 of CAVLJG010000009.1, forward strand.
ATAGGTTGAATAGTTATTTTGTTGAAAATAACAAAATCCTACATGTTCTATTAGTCTCTTAAAAAATAACATTTGGATCAACAGAGCAAACCCTGCTCACACAAGAACTAATATAAATAAAAACCACTATAGCTGTTTATATATTGCAACTAATATAGATAGCAATGTAGGTACCTGAGTAATAATAATAAGAATAATAATAGAAATAAAATTATAAAAACTTAAAACAAAGAATTGACATAATACTTATGGTCAGTCTTTGAATCGCAATCAGTGCTTATAAATAAAAAACGGTAGCTAGCATAAAAATAAAATTAAGATAGGTATAACCCGATTTTTTATGAATTCGAGTAGATACTCATTTTTCGAATGCAGGTATAGGAGTTCTGAATTTATAAAATAATATATTTCCTCTCATTACTATATTTGGCACCGGCAGTCGTTCTAATACTTTTCCAACTTTATGTCGGAAATGTCATGAGATAGAAACATAAGTAATTTAGCATTGCTTGAAAACTCATAAAGTCTATAATTTTCGTTCTTCTTAAAGAGAGCAAAATCAACTCCATATTTGCATGAATTACACACAAGCATGTTTCTCTTCTATGAACGTTTGGATATACAATCCAAAAAGGTCTCAAACGACAAAATGAAGTATAACTTATCGGCACTCCTTTGGTTTTAACGAACCGTGCGTGTAAATGCTTCATCGAGTCTAGTAAAACCCTCTTTTGTTTTTTTACTTTGTTTTTCGTAATGTAGTCATTTTTTCCTGCGCATAAGCGACTGTTGCAGTCTCCTTCAAAAAAATTTTTAATTACGTTCTTTATCTTCTCTCTAGTTTCATTCATTCTTGTTCTCCTTGTCACGTCTATCAAACCTCTCCCTCAGTGGGTTATCGTTTCATAGGCTTCATATCAATTTGACTTAAAACATTGTACTTTCTAACAAACCTACCATTCAATACTTTACGAAACAGTGTCTTCTCATTTTTCTTTTTGGTATGCCTTATATTTTCTTTTAGTTGATTTTGAACTACCTTACTGAATGACAGATGCTTTTTAACTTCTTCCACGTTCTCCTGATTACTTGGGTCCTTTTTTTTTTTTTAGTAATCGGTCCACTTTCGACTTTGGTGACATTTTTAGACTTCTTACTAGTTTCCTTTGAAATCTCTTCACTTTGTTTTTTAATCGATCAGTTTCGTTTTTTTGTTTTTTGATAAGCTCATTTATCCGTTTCCTCTGTTTTTCTGACGGTCTTTTGGCACCTGAAGCTCTATTGTCCAATATTTGAGGATCAAAGTGTGGATCTTCATGGTCTGAAGGCGGCGGTGACTCTGGATAATTAACAATAGTTTTTTGCCTCACACGATCCCTATATCTTTCAGTTTGCTCTCTCCATATCTTTCTCATAGCTCGGTGTTCCCTATCTGTCAGATCTTTTATACTTCTAACTTGTACTTTCTCCTTCTTTCTGTGATACTTCTCTTTTTCTTTTTCTTTTAATTCAGCATTCTTGATTGGATCATTTTTAATTCGCTGGTCGCGTGGTCTTTCTGCTTGGCGTTTTTTCTCCAATATTTCCTCTCGGGTTTGCTTTTTTATAAATTTGCCATTTTAGCGAGTTATGGCTTTTTTGGTATCTGAAATTAATGAAATAGTGTCTATACCACATTCAACTTCAAGAGCAGGAAGCAGGCCGCTCAGAGCCTTAAACTGGGCCAGGCAACTTCTTAGGTGCAGCCCGCTGATTGATGTAACAGATTGGTATGAACACTGACAATGAGCGTTTGAGCACTGAATACGGCACTAGGTGTCTGGCCGTGTCTGTCCCGGCCCCTCATGCCTGACCTATTTCAGATCTACTGCCTCTTGAAGTTGAATTTGGTATAGTAGCTACACATCTTATACAAAAAGGTGCCTTTGTATTTCCCCTGGGCAGTGTGTATTTCCCCTGACATAAAAACTGCCAGGGGAGTGACGCCAGGGAAGTGACAAAAACGTGCGTAAGCCCCAAAAAAGCAAGATATGTTGATTATTATATTATTTTAACGTGATTCATGGCTTTTGTATTCAAAAATCTTAATTTTTTATAAAGTCGCAAAAATGTAACTTTTAAATTCACAAAGATATGCTTACCAGGGGAAATGCTTCACTCACTGGCAAAAGGGTATCGGACGACTGTTAGTGGGCTACTGACGCGTCCCTGGTCTTCGTTTTCCAAATTACGATAGTTTCGCACTATCCCTTCTTCATTTGCCACTTGCTGCTCAAGGTCAAGTCGCATAGTTGCCATATTTTGATGAATATATGCAATTTGAATTGCGCCAGGTGAGGGTGACACTGTTCTCAGGAACCACTGATAAATGGGATTTTTTACGCATTTATGTATATTTTTAGTGTGTCTTTTTGCGAAAATATGTTATCAGATGTAGTAGATAATACAAAGAGTATCCGCTTATTGTTATACCAGTACATAATACAGAGATTTGTTGATGTTTGTAGTGAAATTTGGGAATGGAACATGCCAGGGGAGTATACATTTTGTTAACTTTCAATCAGATTTTTCCTAAATCTTAATGGTTACCTCAATTTCGCCATATGTTCCAACTAAAGATTTACATCTTCCACTATTTGGATGGTCTATTTCCACAATTTGTCCATTGGATTAAGATTTTTTTGCAGGAACATTGAATTCCCCAATAACTGATATTCACCCATATTTCGATTTTTAAGGTTCGGTGCATTTTTAACTATTTATGAGAAAATAATATTTTTTTTACATTTTCGCTTTGGGCATTACAAGTAATTAAGATGATCGTTTAGATTGTGTTTTTAAACACAGCAATAATTCCTAACTCCAAAAAAACAGAATATTAATTTGTTTAATTTTCCAATATTATTTTTAACAAATCAAATTAATTATTTACAACTAAAATGGTATTGGATAGTTAGGAGAAACATACAAAATCTAAAGTAGTTGCTTGAAATGTAAACCCAATTGTTCAATACACAATTCACATCTACGAATGATCGAACGTGGTATAGCATTATTCAAATAAGGTCTTATTTCATCACATGCATTCCTGATTCTGTCTATTAGCATATCTCTTGTGGTTACGGGAGTCTGGTACGGTTTTTCTTTTAGAAATCCCCACACAAAGAAATCTAATGGATTTAGGTCAGGGGATCGTGGAGGCCAGGCGACTGGTCCTCCACGGCCGATCCATCTTTCTGGATAATTTTCGTCCAGCCAGTTTCTAACTATTCTCGAATAATGAGCTGGACAACCATCAAGCTGGGACCAGGCCAATCTTCTCAAATCTAACATAACATCATCCCACATATTTACCTGTTCAGCCTTTAAAAATTCCAAGAAGGTCGCAGCATTTAACCTTGCAGGCAAAAGGTAGGGTCCAAATAATCTATTACGGTAGATACCAATCCACACGTTTACATTAGTGCTGAAAATTTCTTTCCCGAACTGCATGCGGATTTTCATGCGACCAAATATGTTCATTATGAAAATTTACTACTCCACGTCTAGTGAAGCATGACTCATCGGTCCATAAAACGTTATTTAAAAACTCCCTATTATTATCAGTTCTATCAAGAATCCACTGCCAAATGTGATTCTTCGTTCTCCGTCCCCTGGCTGTAGTCCTTGCACAGGTTGCAAATGGTAAGGTCGTCTATGGTCATTTCTAAGAACACGGTGAACATGGCTTGCTGAAATTCCCAAGGCACCAGAAACTCTCCTAACACTTGTGGTCGGATCTCTATCAAACTCACGCAGAATCATACGGGTAAATCTGCGCTGACGAACATTATGTTTTGATCCCTTTGGAGATTTCCAAAAACCATTTTCAATTATTTGGCGATGCACTCTTACAAATACTGAGCGAGTTGGATGTCGTCTGTTTGGAAATCTTCATGCGTATACTCTGGCTGCTTCTGCTGCGTTTCCATTTACAAAATGAATATCCGCTAACTCTTGAGTGGAGAATAAAAATGGCATTTTTATAAATTAAAAAAAAAACAGGTAAAAAAACTAAATTTCGTGCATTCACAATTGCAAAAAAACGTTCCACGTTTCAACAGACAACAAAACTAACTGTCAACTAATTGACGCTTTTAATTTCAAAAATATTTGCAGGCACAGCCTACTTCTAAAAATTATCGAGATACTGACTTTTTAACGTTATTTTATCATAAATAAGTAAACATGCATTGAACCTTAAAATTCGAAATATCTCAAAAACGGCTAACTATAACGAAAATTCACAAGAGAGCTTTTTTATGTTGAAAAGTGCGAAGAATCAGTTTTTTTATTCAAAAAAGCAAAAAATTGCACTAAGAAAAAATTTTGGGTCTTTTTATACACTACAGGTACAGTAGAGAGCGCCCTCTAGCGGCTACAGTAAAACTATGCCCATGGTTCGTTTTGTCGTACCAAAAAACCCTTGTATACCAATTTTCACTGTTATACATCAAATAATGTTCGAAATATTTAAAAAAAAACTATTTTAGAAAGTAAATTTAAACACCCTGTATTTCGGAAGCCACGCATTTTTCGATCCATGTTTATAATAGACTTTATGCATTAATTTTAAAAGCTCTATCGAATCTTAAAATTATGCAACAATAAACTGAAACTGAAACATTGCGTCTATTCAACAGTCTTTGTATCTCTTAACATTTTCCGGATCCCCTTGTTGAATCGAACGAGAAACACCCGGTATAGCTTCGCGAATACACAGCAAGATGCGAATTTTCCGCATAAATCTTTTATCTCTAACTACGGCACAGGAAGCATCGTCAGCTTTTTCAAGAACACAACGTACTTATAACTCATATTAAATGTGATATTCGCGAAATACCTCATCAACGATGCATCAATACATTATACTGTATATTGTAATTCTTCATTTCGAAAGTTCCGTGCAGTATTGTTCCCATGCGAGGGTTTGTGTCCGAAAGTGTAAAAAAAACTGATCGTATCGATGAAACAAATTTGACTTTCTATAGTGGAAATGTTCGATTCAATATCAGCTATGATTACATAAATTTTACCTACGGTTCCGATTGTGTAGAAGATTCATTTCTGTTTCGTCCCGATCCCGAAGAAAAGGTTTATCTACAGACTACCGGTGAATTGTACGTGGAAGGTTTGGGTACTTTCAATATCTCTCAATATTGCATTGATGAGGTGGACGGAGAAATATCGGCTTTAGTGTGCGGGTCTGTTGAGGTCTCTGAAGAGGTGGTGAACTTTGTAGGTAAAGTAAATATATTGTTTCCACTGTCAAGTAGAGTGACTCGTTACTTCCCATTGGGTCAATTTTACTTCCCACGCCTACTGGCAAGAAAATATTGTAATCGCGGGGAACATGTAAAATGAAATATTATGGTTTTCATTTCCGCCAGCCTCTCGGACTATCTGTACGCTATTCCTATGTATGTCTTATTATATTATGCACCAATAGAATGCCTCCTTATTTACGGAATATTAGTTTTCGGTCCCGAAAATACGACGCTAATGAATTTGGTTAAAAAAGCACAAACATCCATTCCGAAAGTGATATACAATAACCCATATTATACACATCTGAACTTCTACACGCTGAAACAAATATTTAACACACAAAATTATATTTTGAATTTGGTATTATAGATAAACATAAAAATAAAAACTATATATTGACAAGATCTTTAGACGCAAATGAACCGGTCGACGTGGTTTTTCTGGATTTTTCCAGAGCTTTCGATCGAGTTCCGCATAAAAGGCTCCTGCACAAGCTTGAACATCTCGGAATCAGGGGAAATTTGTTGTTATGGATTGAAGCTTTTTTGTTAGACAGATCTTTCTCCGTCCGTGTTGGAGACGCCTATTCTTCTAGTCATCGTGTTACTAGTGGAGTTCCACAAGGATCTGTGCTAGGGCCAATACTTTTTCTTCTTTATACAAGCGACCTTCCCACCCGACTTTATTCTATGTGTTCCATCTATGCAGATGATACTAAAGTCTATAACACTGTCATGAACTCATCTGTGCTTCATGAAGACCTCAAGCTGATCAGAAAGTGGTCAGAACTCTGGCTCCTGCCTTTAAATCTATCGAAATGCTACGTTCTCCACCTGGGAAAGAATAATCCTAACTTAACATATAAGATTGGCAAACATACCTTAGAGTCTGTTCTTCATCACACAGATCTTGGTCTGACAGTTAATGGCCGGCTCACCTGGTCGGAGCACATTCAGAACATAACCTCTAAGGCAAAGCGGTTGCTATATATGATGGAAAGGTCATTTAGCGGTTGCACCGTTAGTACCTCCTCCTTTTTATACACAACTTTCGTACGACCCCTACTGGAGTTTGCTGGTCCGGTATGGGATTCAAACCTTGTTCGCGATAGCAGCTTATTAGAGGCCGTTCAGCGTCGTGCAACACGTATGCCATATGGCACACGTAGGCCAAGTTATGAAGACCGCCTCGAGCTATATAACCTGCCTGCTTTTGCTGATAGAAGAGTACGAGGAGATCTCATCATCACTTTCAGAGCACTGCATAATTTGTTTGGTGTGGACATGTCGCATCTGTTTCGTCTGGCAACGAACAGTCTCAGAGGCCATAACTTCAAATTGCAGAAGGAAGCTTTTAGAACCTCTACTCGTCAGCGCTTCATCTCAAACCGTGTCTTCGATGCATGGAACAGTCTTCCATCTTATGTAGTGAACTCGGAATCCGTCAACAGTTTCAAAAACAATTACGATAGACACCGCAGTGCTTAACATATTGTTCCCATTCTGTATATGTCTACTTCAGTAGTGCTAAGATTGTCAAATTGTTATATTTCTTTTGTCTGTACACTATTATCTATTTTTGTGTTTGAGTTTATAGTACTTGTACTCAACTCAAATTTGTTGTTTAATAATAATAATAATAATAATAAGAATTATAATTATAATACTAGAAACAAGAACTCTCAAATTACTTTATTTACTCCAAAGAAGGACATCATGCTGAAATCATGAAAAAATAATGTCAGTTTGCTTTATATACTATGGTCCAAAAATATTTCCTTACAAAAACACTTGGTGTTGAAGTTTTAGGAAAAAAATCGAAATTAATTAATATTTTCAGAACCGCTTCTGATATTTCACTGATATTTAGATCGTAGTGGAAGTTAATAAAGCTGCATATTTTTCAATGCAAAAATAATTTTTAGCTTTAACAGTGGCGTGCGTACGGGTATTGGCTTTGATATTTTTTAAGAAAAAAATGGTACGCCAATGGTTATTTGCCAAATTAAAATTATTTTTGAATTCCCCGTTCAATTTTAAACAAATGATCTCTCTTGAATTTTTTTCTTTCGATGCGTCATTTTTGAGTGAAAAAATAAAAACCGTTCTATTGTCTAACTTGCTAAATAACATATCAGTGAGTCATATTTAACACTTCCTCGATCATTCTGACTGTCAACCTACTATCTGAACGCACAAGATCTCTGATTCTGACGATACGGACATCCAAATGACTCGGGCGAGTTCAAACTTGTACTGAAAGCGGATCACATGTTCCCCTATCTCCCCTCCAAGCCCGACGCTTCCAGTATTGCCAGATCGAACGCTACGTTGCCAGACTCATCACCTAATTTGCATACCTCATACACAACGCCGCATACGCTGTATAACATATTATGGTTATTTATTTTGGTAACCAACATTTATTTTTATTTAATGTGCCTATTTATTCCTTTTCACGCACAAGGATATCGTTTTGTAGATTGAAATTCATTCACAATGCTATATAGTATATTAATGTAAATAAATAATCCTTATTATGGTTCATCCTTGGCACGTCTGTAACTCGGAAAGTACCTCTTAAATTTTGATAAAAAACGAAAAAAATAAACAAACGTTCAAACTTCGTTTTTCGGCATTTCGGAGGCTCTTGATCATTTAAAAATCGAGTGTTGGGACTTGTAGGGGGTGGGGTTTCTATTTTTTGGCGGTAAACGGCTGTCGACTAATTGTATGAGCCTGTTTGGTTGACTTGATCCATTAAATGTTTTTGTTAAAAATCGTCGTAGCTCTGAGGGTCTAACTTGTGCTGATCGTGGAAAGTTATGAACAAACTGATGCCAGCGTTGCGTGGTTGCAGAGTCAACCTACTTGACGCCAAAAATGTGAATTGTGTGATAAGGACAAAGTTGGTGAAACAACGAGCGTTTGTGCCCTTGATTGTGTCCAAGGAAACGAAAAGAATGCTATACATGAATATACCTGTATATATATATATATATATATATATATATATATATATATATATACAGGGTGACTTTGAAGTTGAGTCATTAATTTTCAGATAATGATTGTAGAAAGAAGATAAACCAAAATATGTGTGTAAAAATAAAAAAAAATAAACAAAAATGTTACCTTGTTTTATAAAGTATCCTCCCGACAAGTATTTCAGTGCGGACCTGTATTTGATCGTGCGGTCTTGGAGCACCGGCATGCCCTCCCCTGTGAGGTCTTAAGTCACCTGATTCACGAGCCCTTTGTACTACATTAACAAAGGCACGAGGGGTTGGTTGCACTCGATTGGGAAACCGATCCGCATAAATCCGTGATGCCGCGGCAGCATTTTGTAAAGACTCTTCCCCCGTAAATAAGAATCAGGTCCACAAGTTTAGCATTTTCGTAAACATGTGCCATTTTTTATTTAGTTTGGGCCATGCAACAAACACCACTATTCACTCACGCGTTACCGACTGACACATTGACTGAATACAACTGAATAAAATTGTAGTAAAAACATCGTGATAAGCGTTTCAAATTCTTTCGCTTTTTTGTTTCCGATGCGATGAACCGATAAGGCGGATTATATCCGTTGTTGCCAAACACGAGCACATAATATTATTATTGAGACAGGGCGGTACACAAACTTCTAAAGGGCTATAACTTTGTTACTTTAATTTTACCACAAAAATGTTAAAGGAAAAAAACATTTCTTTTGATCAGATCTACTCACTGTTAAAATAAATGACTCAACTTCGAAGTCACCCTGTATATCTGTTATCTTAACCGAATTCAACTTCTCAGATATTATGGTACATCACAAAACTATCAATTTTTTGCTGAAATGGAAAGACATTTCTCGTTCAAGATAGAATTTTGTACCAGTAAGGATACTCGTCTTCTTCAGTGTAAAAAACAAGCGCCTGTTAAAATGCTCCAATATTTCGCGGGCCTGAATCACGAGACACTCAGCATAAACAGATGTATACAGACGTGAATCAAATCATTCTCACTCTATTTATTGCCCCAATTTCAGCCGTAATGTGTTTCAAATCTTTTACACAAGCGTACATCTCTCCACATTGAAATGTAATCTCAACGCGCTATCTCTTATCAAATCGAGATTAAGACGGGTACGCAACGTCGCGAAACTATTATTCAAGATTTTAGTACTCAATGTACCGCGGACCGGCTTCTATTGACATAATAAATTCTAAAAAACCGATGGTTCGTGGATCGTATGTACCTAGTTAATAATAGAAATTGTTTAAAAAGGCCGACGTGCATCAAGTCTTACTTTAAACAACTATGTTCGTTCAGATCCGGCTTGCAAGTGATGTACTCAACATCTAAGATGTGGTTGAGGATCGTAGTTTTGTGTTCCGTGGTCTCCGGTGCATTTTCAAATTGTTCGATATTCCTCAATGACGAGTGTATTTGTGACTCCACACGATGCTTAAACAAATGTTGTAAAGAAGGTTATTGGTTAGAAAATGGAGCTTTGTGTGTAAAGAGAGAGAACGCAAACTCAACTCCTCTCAAACTTAGCGAAGAGTATGAAAACTCCAAAGCCATACGATGGTGTGAAAACCCCACCGAACTTACCGATGAAGATCTACACAGCTCTGAAGGTTTTTGTATCGAAGAAAACTATGAACCATTCACTGGGTCACTTAGAATGGTCAAATGTGCAATCACCTCCAAGATTATCCATTCTGTAAAAGTCCCGGTTAGGAAATGCTGCGAAAAATCTGAGATCATGTTGAATAGCTCCTGCAAATACCGGGATAGCGTAGATCTGGATCCTCTTGTCAAAAGCATCAGCCTGAGAAGCAGTCAACGCTTGGTGACGTCCATGCTAAAATGTAGAAAAGATAGGCATAGAATCAGAGTGGATAACTTCAAATTGGAAGAGGACGGTTCGTTGTTATGGGAGGATGAGGTGTTGGTGAACATTGACAGTTATTGTGTGGACCTGTTCACAAGTGATGGCGTAAACTATCATACTCAGGCGTTATTGTGTCTGGAAGCTGATGAAGAAATTAGTTCCGAAGTACACGCTACCGGTGAGTAGTAGCTCTCTTCGTAAGTATTTTCAATCCACTAAAGGGCCGTTCATGTCGCCAGATCAACAAAGGCTTGATCAGGCACGAACACATTTTGTCAATAGCGGCAGCTGCTGGTAAAAAGATATGGTATTTATTGAGGGTTGAGAGGCACTTTTCTCCACGTGACCTCCTCAGGTACAGATACGATCTAGCCGCGAGTATTGCTCATATGTTTGGGGTGCTGCCGTCTCGACTACATTATCTAAGCTCGATGCTCTTCGGAGTAGGGCTGTCCGACTGATCACTGGCTACCTGGAAATATGACTGATTTTTTTATCAACACAGGTCCAAAGCCACCTTAAAAATGTTGCAACTGTTGTATCGGTCAAAAAAAGTTATGATGCATAATATCTGCAAGACTTCCGTACGCTCTGGTATCATTACATCGTAACGCGTCGACGAGCTCCGTGACGCTGTTGCTGGGACTCCCTCGCGATAGCGTTGCTGAATTCGGATCGGACCCTCCGCAGGTAAAGGGTCTCGCGTGTTGCTGGGTATCTAATGTCGCTGGAGTCACAGTCGTGATTAAACTATGGGCTATTGTCTTGGATTCTCGGCAACGTAAAAACAAAGGAGCGGTCGTACCGGCCAGTTTTTGATACGGAGTTAGAAGCGAAAGCGTGAAATTCTGAAGCACAGCTCAGCGGTGCAATCTCCGTTGCAGTCTAGGTAGAAGAGCTATCACTGATCGCTTTGAGGTTTGATATCCTTTAAAGATTGTTTTATGGCTAACCTTAACGAACCTCGCATAAATCCTTGACTAAGCTACACTTTTTCAGCGAGACTAAAACTAGAATACATGTAGATAAGCACCATTTGAGTCATATGTTTTCCGCTGACTGACGGTACAGCTAACAGATAACTTTTTATTGCTTTACAAGTGTAAATATATTGCGTTTTGAATTCATCTCAGTTCAGCTTGTTCAACATCACTGTACTTGACAATATAATAATATTTTTCAGGGAAGTTAGGAATTTTAAAAATGTCATATTTGTTTAAGCAATATTATGATCATTTTTAAGCATAGTGGAAGCCAAAAAAATTTTTTGGGGGCTGTTAGGGAAGTTATATTATGTCATTTTAGTCACTTAAGTCAACTGTGATCGAAAATTTGATATATTCCTAACATTTGACAGACAAATGAAAATTTCGAATCGACACTACTAAAAAAAAATTAAGGGGTTAACAAAATTTCAAATTTTGCCGTAATCTTTGAGATGCTGTATTTGGGTGAAAAATGGTCATATCTAATCATTTTGAAGCTTTATGACTCTAGTTTTCAGATGTTTTGGCCAATGATTTTTAGGAGCAATGGCTCATGCTCACCAAGAAAAAAATTTTTGCTTTCTTCTTTTTAGTTCTCGGGCTTGAAAAAATGTTTTTCTGTTAGGCCATGGGGATCAGACAGCCCTTTATTCAGCTTTATTATTCTGTTTTTAAAAATCTCGATACGATCTTTTGGCGCATAGATGACTTTGGATGACAAACGATCCTTTTGTCATCGACCCCTGATCTCGGTAACCAGTGATCGCCCAGAGAATGTAAGGGTACTAATCTACGAATTTCAAAATTTTTCCAAGTATTTTTTTAAGTTGAAGGTGTTACATATATCCACTAAGGACAACAAAAGAAAAAAATGATTTTTCACTATGTTTTGATAAAAAAAATGTGCTCCCTTAATTTCTTTCAAATTGTGATCTTTGTGTCCAGAGAAACCGTACAATGGAACAACCTGCCGTCGTGCAGTGTTATTAGGGGTGCATTGAGGTATAAAAAACCTAAAAACACTAGCCTTCTCATTAGCAGTTCCAAAATAGCGATCGATTTTCCAAAACAATGTATAAAGTACGATTTTTACCGTTTTAAAATTATTACTAAGGAAACAAAAAAAATCCTCAAAGATTGTAATCAAATTCTATAGATTTCGGAATCACCCTTACATTCTTTGTGGGATAACGTTACCGAGATATCAGTAGTCGATGACAAAATGATCCTTTTTCATTCAATGTCAGATATCTCCGCGTCAAATAATCGTATCGAGATTTTAAAAACAGAATATTGAAACTGAACAAAAGTGTTATCCGATCTACATGATGGCCTGACAGAAAAATGATTTTCCAAGTCCGTTGACTAAAAAGAAGAAGGCAAAAATTTTGCAAATCATTTTTCTTGCGCTATTACAATTGCATGAGAACCGTTGCTCCTGGAATTTTTTGGCTAAAGAACTTGAAAAATGCAATCTTAAATCTTCGAAATGCTTTTTTAAATGCCTAGATATGTCCATTTTTCACCGAAACAGAGCTTGTCAAAAATCACCGAAATATTTAGATTTTTTCCCCAGTTTAAATGGTTATAAAATTTTGTATAAGTACTTAATGAAGCATAATAAGTAAATGATAAAAATTTCAAAATGATTGCACTGCTTTAAAGCCCTTTGACCTTTAATAATGTGTGGATGCACCCTGAGGTGCTACGCATTCTCCAACGCGCCTAGGCATGCTTCTGATCAGGTGGTCAATGTCCTCCTGTGGTATCTCATTCCAGGCAAGCATCAACTCCTCTCGAAGTGCTTCTAGAGTCTGAGGAGGACGTTGCAAATTGAGCAATCTCCTACCCATCATATCCCACACGTGCTCAATTGGGGATAAGTCGGGAGATCTTGGTGGCCATGGTAACAATGTGACATCATTATGTTGAAAGAAGTCTATTGTGACTCTTGCAACATGTGGTCGGGCATTATCTTGTTGGAAAGTTGGATCTGCCAGGGTGTCAAGATAGGGTAAAAGCTTGGGTTCTAGAACTTCGTGGATATAACGCTGCGCGTTCATGTTACCTCTGATGAAGATTAAAGGTGACCTGGAACCATAAGCTATAGCACCCCAAACCATAACTCCAACAGTCTTTCAACAAAAAACTGTGGATTCCTCCTTTCACCACGTCGCCTTCTAACCCTGGCACGACCATCGTGCATGCCTAAACAAAATCGAGACTCGTCACTAAAGACAATACTGTTCCATTCCTGATCCCAGAGTGACCGTTGTCTGCACCACTCAAGGCGATTACGTCGGTGTTCTCGAGTTAAAGGGAGGACCCAGTGTGGCCGGTATGAAAACAAGCCAAAACTTCTCATTCGTCGGTAAACACTTCGCATGCCAATAGGTCTTCCGTGTTCTGCAAACCATTCATTTGCAATGGACCTGGTAGTGGAGAAACGGTCCCTTAAGGCCAATAATCTTAGGCGGCGATCTTCACGGTCTGTTGTTCTACGGCGGCGTCCAGTGCCCCTTGCTCTTTGCGTACGGCCTTCTCGAAGCCATGCCTGATAACACCTAACCACAGTGTCTACAATTCTTTGCACTCTAACTGCAATTGCCCGAAAAGAAAGTCCAGCTTCCCGAAGTCCCACTATACGGCCCCTATCAAACTGTCTAAGTTGACGAAATCGTACAGGTCTCCGTACTCCAGGCATCGTAACCGATCGTAAAGGATGTCAAGAACCAAAATCCGACAACGTTGATTCTTTACTGCGGCAGAAATATTCATTTTTAGAGCGTTAGTGAATTAAAAAAAATCAGTATAAAAACCGGAATGTCCAACTGATAAGGCTGAACATTTTTTCACTTGTTATTTACAGTAAGATAAATACATTCACCAACTTTTATTAAAATAAAACCATTTAAACTGGGTGTTCGGATTTATATGTCACTTAGTATATCTCTATAAGTAGATTATTATCTCCAAAATTTAAAAATATATTTCAGTATGTAAATATAAATACATAGATTTGTCGAAAAAGCAGCGGTTAAAATGGAAAGAATCACAGTTAGTGGAAAAAGGTCAAAGGAGGGATGTGTAAAATATCATACATATTAGGTTACTTCAAGCTTTCTGAGATCCATTTATGAGAATAATCAGATAACCACATACGTGGATTTATGTCAAAAAATAATGGAGGTTTCTAAACAGTCTAACTTTATGACTTCCATAAAAAAATTATACCTGAATTAATTTATGATAGTTATTTTTGAAACAAAAGACGTCAATATAAGTTTGAATACCTATGGAACGATGTACATAATTTTTAGTAATTACATTTTTTTGTTATTCGTTGTGCATTCAATACTGCGTTTATGTTTTGTAATGCTACATATTATTTCGCCTTGAATACTTTGGTACACATGTTATATGAGCCATTAGGAATGTCATCGGAAAATTTACAGCAGGAATTTCAAATGAATATACACTGCTTAGATTTTAGCGAGGAATCAAGAAAAAATATAATATGCTAACAATACAACCTAAAGCCTTGAGCGTTTGATTACAGACTTGTTAACCTTACGGTACCAGCATTTTAATTGTTGATAAACACTCTTCTTATTATAAACTGGATTTGTACTGTTACGATAGGAAAAATCATGCCCTAATTGTCCGATTTTTCCAGATTTCAGAACAACACAGTTTTAATGTGAAGAATGACTCATAGAGCATAATATGGAAATGTCGGATTAGTCATATTTTTAGGGTTTTTCCAGAACAACTGTACTGTTTATACAGTCACTGTTTATATACGGTTATATTGCAATCAGCTTTTATTGCCATTTTGTAATTGACTTACATAGCTATCCTTTCGCGATATTATACGTTGCATATACTTGTTTTGTTAAGTGATGAAGTGACTCTATATACAGGGAAAACCAAATTTGTCTGTCGGCTTGAAATTATAAGAGATATTAGAAAGAGATAGAAGCCGACTGGAGGGCGAAGGTCATCACTATATCGCCTAGCAACGGTGACGCAGGTCATGCAATCTTCCGTGTTGCCAATGTATTACAACAGAAAATGTTCGCGCAGGCTTCTGCAATAGGCTGGGTTACTGTCAAACTCAAGAAGGAGGTCTTTTCGAACATTTAATTTAATATTTTGTTCTCATTTTGATTAAAATTATTTATTTCAATTTTGATGCGACTCAACAGCCAGAGCGATTTGGCTGACACCATACTGTGCCTATACTTAACTGATGATTGCTGGAAAATATGAAACAACGTTGTGTACGGAAACTGAAAGTAAACAGATCGTGTTCAGGGTGTATTTAGTCTATGATAGTAGTACCGTGGGCCTTAGCAGTGACAATGGACGAATCTGTGGTTTCCTAGTTCAAATATTCTTTCAATTCCGTGCAATTTCCGATTAAGTCGGAAATGGAGCTCAACTTCATTATTTCAAATCGATCACCATTTATACCGGATGACCCAGAAATGTAGACCTCGTTTATGAAGTGGATTTCGCGCAAAAATGCTCCAACATCTATTTAACCTCCAAAGTGGCTGTGAGCAAACTTTTCTTTTTCGTTATTACAAGGGCGGCTTGATTAGTGAAGTTGATTACGAACAAAAGCAGGAAAACTACTTTCATTTCGATTATTTCATGTTACAAGCTGTAACAAGACGGGTTGGAATACTGTGACCATCAGATAAACGTCAAAACATTGCAAGGCGAGTCGTCACACCTTCTACAATTTATAATTTAAAAAACATATACTTGTGATCTCATTTAGAGTTTCCTTAAATTTCCTTCATCGTAGTTCCTACTTAACTGACTTCCTTTATGGAAGGTAGATCCCGACAATCTGGCCAACTCAAAATACAAACTCTCACGCTACTAGAACATGACGAACTTCTGAGACCAGACTTCCTGATACCCAGGCAGATTAAGATGAAACTCACTGGCGACACGCAACCCTTAGGTTTAATAGTGAGGAATTTCATCAGAAACTCTATTGCCGGTGAATAGATGAATATAAATAGAATAGAAATAGGTGAATGTAAAATACAATCAACAGGGTCATTTATCCAAAGACTACGGCTGTGTATTCAACATGGTGGAGATATTTTCGAGCATTTTGTAGATTAGGTGTTGAGTAGTGATAGTTGTTTGTTCATGTTGTTGTGATAGTTGCTTTTCTCTATTCCGCTTGAAGCTGTTTTATACTGATTTATACTGTTTTGATTGTTATCAGTTTTTACGTCAAATCTGTACTCTTAGTGGCAATATGGAACTAGCCCACTGTTTGTCTTTTGTTTCCATGGATGATGTTATTTTTTTCCTTAATTTTGGTGTGTTGTTCTATTAAAAGCTTAATGACTCAAAATCTAGTGATTTTATCTGAATCAAACCTCATACCAAAAAAAGCTTATGAAAAATTGAATCCAAACTTGCACAAATATACAGGGTGATGCATTTTAATTTTTTTATAAAAGCACAATTCGCGTTTTTGACCTTACCCTGTAGGAGCAAAAATGAAAAATCGAAAAAGTAACAAATAAGATATGAGCTGAGGTGTGTAAGTTTTTTTTGATACAAAATTCAGCACTCCAAATTTCAAAATGGCGGATTAAGGGCTTGCTGAAGTTGATGGTTTTTCTGAACAAAACACCTTACACCTCAGTAGCTAATTATCAAAACCCCATAGTAAGTTATATCAATCTTCTTCTTTCGAATTAGTTTATCCAAATATGCAATAAAATTTGAGGCTTTCCATTTGAAAAATCACAACTTTGATATGTAGGTCGAAATTGGGGCACCCTGTATAATGGCCAATATTTTAGAAATATGCCTTCAAATATCATGTATAACATGCCATAAATAGATTTTTCCAAAATGTATTTGTTTATGAGTAATATTCCGTCCACACATGGATGGGCCACCCTGTATATACAAGCCAGACCTTAGGATCATTTGTGAATAAATGTTGTTTCTTGGACTTCCATCATCAATAAAGTTTTTTTTGGAATTTACGTCGTTTTGGTTGATGTGATCTTCAATCGTCATCAGGTGAACTGTCGAACAAGTTCCTTTTTTTTTTGTTCTGTTATTGGCACTGGTCGATGACCAACTGGCCAGATCCTTATGTTCAGTATAATGGCTTGACCATTTGTACCACTTGATGTCATGGCTGGTGGTTGGTTACGACGTGTCCCTTGTTGAGTTGCACTTGTTTGATGTCGCTTATAATCGCCATACTGGCTCAATTTCAACACTTGGATTACTGAAAGCATTTCCATTCATTATTATGAAAGCCGCTTCCTTGAATTTTCTCCCAAGACAGAGTGTTTCTTTGTGAAAGACCTTAGTGTGATCCTAAAATCTTCTGTGGTGTTTTGACCAAGCGTAATTTGATATTACAGATTTATTCGTTTAAACCCCGTTCATGTTGTTGTTCTCTTCTTCCCTTGTAAGGTGTTTGAAGAAGGCTTGTAGTTTTCATTTTCAATGGTTCCAGATTACGAAAGTGTCGTCCACTGCCGAAAGCGGTGAGCTGATTGTCAGACCTTCCTCCTAGCTGTAAAACTCTTCTTTTACTTGAAAGTAAATGTTTTTTTAGGCAGAATGTGGGTACCGTTATTTGGGATGAATAGAACCACGGGGTAAATAAACACAAAAATGGGGAATTAGTTATTTTCTTAGCTAAGAGGCTCAAATTTTGTTATATCACACTAAAAATACTTAGAATCAGTTGTTTGGACGCTTGGCAACCTATTTCTTGTCATCAATATTGGTTCGATTTTATATTATACTAAGTGACATATAAATCCGAACACCCAGTTTAAATGGTTTTATTTTAATAAAAGTTGGTGAATGTATTTATCTTACTGTAAACAACAAGTGAAAAAATTTTCAGCCTTATCAGTTGGACATTCCGGTTTTTATACTGCTTTTTTTTAATTCACTAACGCTCTAAAAATGAATATTTCAGCCGCAGTAAAGAATCAACGTTGGCGGATTTTGGTTCTTGACATCCTTTACGATCGGTTACGATGCCTAGAGTACGGAGACCTGTACGATTTCGTCAATTTAGTGAGTTTGATAGGGTCCGTATAGTGGGACTTCGGGAAGCTGGACTTTCTTTTCGGGCAATTGCAGTTAGAGTGCAAAGAAGTGTAGACACTGTGGTTAGGTGTTGTCAGGCATGGCTTCGAGAAGGCCGTACGCAAAGAGCAAGCGGCACTGGACGCCGCCGTAGAACAACAGACCGTGAAGATCGCCGCCTAAGATTATTGGTCTTAAGGGACCGTTTCTCCACTACCAGGTCCATTGCAAATGAATGGTTTGCACAACACGGAAGACCTATTGACATGCGAAGTGTTTATCGACGAATGAGAAGATTTGGCTTGTTTTCATACCGGCCACACTGGGTCCTCCCTTTAACTCGAGAACACCGACGTAATCGCCTTGAGTGGTGCAGACAACGGTCACTCTGGGATCAGGAATGGAACAGTATTGTCTTTAGTGACGAGTCTCGATTTTGTTTAGGCGACGTGGTGAAAGGAGGAATCCATAGTTTTTTGTTGAAAGACATGTTCATCACACTGTTGGAGTTATGGTTTGGGGTGCTATAGCTTATGGTTCCAGGTCACCTTTAATCTTCATCAGAGGTAACATGAACGCGCAGCGTTATATCCACGAAGTTCTAGAACCCCATCTTTTACCCTATCTTGACACCCTGGCAGATCCAACTTTCCAACAAGATAATGCCCGACCACATGTTGCAAGAGTCACAATAGACTTCTTTCAACATAATGATGTCACATTGTTACCATGGCCACCAGGATCTCCCGACTTATCCCCAATTGAGCACGTGTGGGATATGATGGGTAGGAGATTGCTCAATTTGCAACGTCCTCCTCAGACTCTAGAAGCACTTCGAGAGTAGTTGGTGGTTGCCTGGAATGAGATACCACAGGAGGACATTGACCACCTGATCAGAAGCATGCCTAGGCGCGTTGGAGAATGCGTAGCACATCAGGGTGCATCCACACATTATTAAAGGTCAAAGGGCTTTAAAGCAGTGCAATCATTTTGAAATTTTTATCATTTACTTATTATGCTTCATTAAGTACTTATACAAAATTTTATTAAAATAAAACCATTTAAACTGGGTGTTCGGATTTATATGTCACTTAGTATATATCATATTGAAAACAGTTTTGTTAATATGATGTGCAAACAATATCTATATTTCATTGTATTATAAAAGAAAAATAATACCGAACATTTATGTATCAGGGTTCGTACGTCATGAGCTGGCTATAGGCCGAAGTGGTATCTTCTTTGTGAAAAAAAAACTCTATAGACAACGAAAGTCCGAGAAACACCTCAATGTTTATTTGTATTTGTGTATTCTAGGCTCCTTCTTATACCGCTGATGAATTTTATTGTTACGAGATTGTCAAGACTAGGTTGCAATGAAAATCCGCAATGAGATACGGCCACCATGTACAATCACACATCTGCAATGTAGGTCGCATATTTTCATATCGCCGAAGCTAGAAATGAATTCTCCATCTAGGCACTCTATCATTGCGTCCTTCAAGCCATACAGAATTAGATACACTTAATTAGGGCTGTTTACACACCCTATTCCTGCGCTTATTCTTTTTTGCGTGTTTGTCTGGTAAACATCACCCGCAAAATGCCTCAGGTGAAAATGTTCGTTTGCGTGTTTACAATGTTTTCTGTGTTCGGTACTCTATTCGCTGTATGCCCAAAACCTCTTCGCTTGAATATCACTGACGGCGAAAGAAATAACAATACCATCACAAAAAACGGGCTGGATTTTGAGTTTGAGGACTACTTTACGTATGAGGATGACATTTTCGGGTGTCCTTGTAATATTACAAAGTGCGTAAGAAAGTGCTGTGGTGAAGGGCAAAGTTGGATACGCAGAAAGTGCGGAGATACAAACAAGACAATGGACTTTCAATTCTACAACATCACAGAATCGGTTGATGGAAACGTCGATGATTTTTTCGTGATATACGGAAGGCAGTGTGAATTTTCGAAATTCACCATTCGTTTGGAAGGAAAGTCGTATCTTCAAGCCGATGGAAGTTTGTATGGAATCGATATGTCCAATGAGCAGTACAAAATGTATAGTCCTGATGAGTATTGCATTGAACAGGCATTGGTGAAAACTGAGACTGAGGAGAAGTGGTTGCTGCAGACGTACGTCTGTCCTGGAGGACCGAAGATAGAAGAGGAGATCCAGGAAGATGAACAAAGCACTTTCGTGAGAGGATTTGGTATGACATTTGAATTATAGTAGCCGTGTTGAGGTTAATGTGCATTTACATTGGTTTTTGGGTACTTTCAAGTAGTTTTTCAATGATACTTTGGACCATCATGGTCAGGCGGATGTCGTCTATACACATTTTTCTGAAGCTTTTGACAAGATAGATCGTGGTATTCTATTGAGCAAAATATCTAATTTTGGATAATTTAATGCTTGATTTAATTCAACCATATCTTGAAAATAGGTCTCAATATGTTTTTTCATAATGGTTCTGTATCTCAAGAATATAGAGTAGCTTCAAGTGTACCTCAAGGTTCCAAATTAGGTCCCCTCCTATTTTCACTGTACATAAACTATCTATTTTGCAACTGGTCTTCTTTGGATTTATGCTCATGATCTGAAAATCTTCGTAGCAGTAAATGACATCTCAGATTGCCGATTTTCGACAGCAGAACCTTGATTCTGTCAAGCTGTTCTTGAATGAATCTAAATGGAAAATTCTCAAGAATTTTCAGGAAAAAAGCAGATAATTGAACATCAATATAAGGTTGCGAATCTGAGTATATGGTTCGTGAAAAACTAGGCTTCAATTATAAAGGGTTGTCCAATAGGGACGCAGGAAAGTAAACGTCAATTTGACATAGACGCCATCTTTGTTTTCTGTCACCGACATGTCATTTTGTTAGTTGAATGTTTACCATTGATCGCTATGGAGTCGTATTCGATTGAAGACCGCATTAAAGTTATTCAAGAGCACTACAAAAATGGTGCAAAAATAAAAAACACGTTTCGCGCGCGTTATAGGTCAAGAACCCGAGGCGTCAGCAAGACGACACCGCCAGTCGCAACGACAGCAGAAACCTTTATTAAAACTATTTTTCTTTTTATATTTTAATTCATTATCATTCCAACTTGTAACACGTTCATGTCTACAAAATAAATATTTTTTAAAAACTCCTTGTTGTGGCTGAGAAACATAATTGGCGCTGCGAACAGGATATCTGCACGGCATCCACCCAAGAAGGATCATCGGTTCGTCTTAACGATTTGGCAGATTTCTACCTGGGGTCACGAAGAAACACCGAGAAATTGGAGGACCATACTGGCGATGAAAATCAGTGCGATTCTTCTCATCCTGTAAGTCCATTTCCTTTTCATATGAGTTCTGAGTACCCTCAAGATTCATTTCAAGCTATAGTTAATTTTTCACACAAGTCGCAAAACAAATCTAGATTTCAACCCTACAGTAAACATTCAAAGAGGTCAGAAGACGATATTGTTGATAACCCATCTAATACTTTCGAACAATCTACAAAAATGGTTATATCTAACTCTGATGTTAATAACTTGTGTAATACTCTTCCTGAATTTAAAGTTGGAGATAATCTTTCTACATTTATAAGCTCTGTAGATAATTTAATCACATTTTTCAACCAACAAGGAGCTGATGCAGTACAATTGTATATTATTAATGCACATATTTTATCCAAAGTAAAAGGTGAAGCTCGAGATTTTCTGAACATTCATAATAAAAATTCGTGGCCAGATATTAAACCACTTTTATTACAAAAATACGGTGACCACCGTAATGAAGAAATTTTGTTAACTCAATTAACTACAACTGTTCAGAAACGCTCAGAGACTTACCAAGATTATCATCATCGTATAACCTTGGCACTGAATGACCTTTTACAACATGTTTTATTAAGTGAAAGTAATGCCCAGGCAGTAGAGTTCAAGGCTTCATTTTTCCGGAAACAAGCTCTAAGAACTTTCTGCACAGGCATCAACAACCCTTATTGTGACCATCTTTCTCATTTCGAATTGAATACTTTAGATGATGCTCTCCAAAAGTGTATCTCTCTTGACAATCACAGACAGCAACAACAATACATGTCTTACTTGAAATCCACGAATCACCCCCGCGATTACCAAAAACCTCAACCTCGTCCCAATCCAAACAACTTCAATACTTCGAACAAACCCAATAATCCCAATAACCAATACCATCGTAATTTTAATCAGCCCAATTCGTCTAATCAATCTTTCAACCAAAATTCTATGCACCCTAGACCTTTTGGCGATATAAATAAGCCCATCCAACAGAGACAATCTTTTCCGACAAATCGTCAAGTCTTTGGTCCATCGTCTAGGCCTAATAATTCACAAGACCAACGAAACCAATATAAACCAACTCCCATGTCTGGTATTCATTCCCAGAGATCTTCAAATTCCAAACCTACCCCAATGTCTATGTCCTCTTACCGCACGTTCCATCATAATGTTGAATGTGAACCCGAGTCCCCGCCTAGTTTACCTTATAACGAAGCAGACTGTATACCTGAGACAGATTGCTACGAAAACTTTGATTCTCCTGAGGAAAATTTTCTAGAACCAGCCTCAATGGAACCCGCACCCAACATAGAATCATTCAGTTGAATAATTTTTCCAAAGCAACGAAACTTCCTTACTTCTACCTTCCACATTCCAAATTAAAAGTTCTCATCGACTCCGGTGGCTCTGATACAGTAATTACTCCCAGAGCTGCTCAAAATTTCGACTCGAAATATGAATTCTATGAACCTTTTACCCTCATATCGATGAAAACCCCAAAAACATATACACGCAATCTTTACTACCCTTTGTTCGAAGAAATTGGTATACAGCAAGCCCTTACAATTAGAATTGCCGACTGGCATGACGATTTCGATGTACTTTTAGGTACAGGTGAACTCGATCAACTAGGAGCCAATATTGATTACGAAACACATGTATTTTCTATTCCAAAATTACAGATCTCTATTCCATTTAAGATAATTTACCGTAGTAATAAACGACTACGTATTCCGGTCTCCATTAATAATGGCGAAGTTGTCATTTCTGATATTATACATGAAAATCAAGTAATAGTTCCAGCATCAATTCATGTAGCTGAAGACGGATTCATAGAAATTCCACGTCCCAACAATGTTGAAATCAACTTCTCACAACCAATCTCCGCCACATCCATTTCAGATTTCGAAGAAATCACTCCCCCATCGTCTGGCGACAATTATTTTGATCTTAATTTGTTACGGACAGACCATTTGAATGCAGAAGAGAAAGAAAAGATCCTCCATCTTTGTCATCGATTTAAAGATATTTTTCATACAGAAAATTCTCCTTTAACCGTTACTACTTCTGTAAAACATGTTATTCGAACTAAAGATGAAACACCAATCTTCACCCGCTCTTATCGACACCCAAAATCAATGCTACCTGAAATTTCCGACCAAATCAATAAATTACTACAGAACAATGTCATCCGCCCTTCTATAAGTCCCTACTCAGCCCCTGTATGGATAGTTGCGAAAAAACTTGACGCAAGTGGTAAAAGAAAATTCCGTATGGTCATCGACTATAGACGTCTTAACGAAAACACAATCGAAGATAAATACCCTCTTCCCCGCATTGACGAAATTCTTGACAACCTAGGACGCTGTTCATACTTTACCACCCTTGATTTGGCACAGGGTTTCCACCAAATCGAAGTCCACCCAGATTCTATAGAAAAGACAGCTTTCACAGTTCCTAACGGTCATTTCGAGTACCTTAGAATGCCTTTCGGATTACGAAATGCACCAGCCACTTTCGAGAGAATGATGGATGAAATCCTAAGAGAATTCTTATACAAATCTTGTTTTGTCTATATGGACGACGTCGTCATATTTTCCAAATCCCTCCAGGAACATTTAATTCATATTAAACAGATTTTCCAAAAATTCCGAGAAGTTAACCTCAAGATTCAGCCCGATAAATCCGAATTCTTGAGTAAGTCAGTAGCGTTTCTAGGCCACGTCATAACACCTGAAGGCATAAAACCAAATCCTTCAAAAATTTCAGCCATTGAAAACTTTCCTATACCCAAGACGGTGAAAGAAATCAAAAGCTTTCTTGGTCTGGTAGGATACTACCGACGTTTCATTCCGAACTTTTCCAAAATCACATACCCCATGACACGCTGCACTAGAAAAGGTACTAAAATCGATATCGAAGATCCCAGATATATTGAATCTTTCGAGAAATGTAAGTCCGCTCTCAGTAACTCCCCTATTCTCCAATACCCTGATTTTTCCCTACCATTTACCCTCACTACAGACGCTTCAAACATAGCGATCGGTTCTGTCCTTACACAGAAAGGAAATCCGATAGCCTATTATTCTCGCACCCTAAATTCAGCAGAGAAAAATTATTCTACAATCGAAAAAGAACTTCTTGCCATACTCGATTCCTGCAAAGTATTCCGCCCCTATGTATATGGTGTAAAATTTACTGTGGAAACAGATCACAACCCCTTAGTCTGGTTATACAAAATTAAGGAACCCAATTCTCGTCTTGTCCGATGGAAACTCAAACTTGAGGAGTACAATTTCGAAATTAAATACAAGAAAGGAAAGGAAAACGTCGTCGCCGATGCTTTAAGTCGCATCGAAATAAATATGCACGAATCCGAGTCTCTGTGTGCCAACCCTCCAGATGATGATGACGACTTTGATGTAGATGACTTCGTTAACCAATCTTTCGAAAAAGAAACTGGTCAATCAACCCAACATTCTTCTCATGAAAATCCCGTTGCTCTCGTCCCATTCTCAGAAGAACCTATTAATCATTTTTCAAATCAGATCATAATAAATCTAGGCACCGATTTTAACACCAAATACCGTCTGAAGTTCAAGTCCAAACACGAATATCTCATCACTCTTTCCGAAAAAGACTGGAAAACCGACATCAAGACTGCTCTCCATCAAACTATAGCCCCCAATCAACGATACTACATTCTGACTGACAATCCCGATATCCAAAAATATATTTCCGACTTCGTCCGTAATACTTATAACCAAAACATCCAAATATTCTTCTGCACCAAACGAGTTCAAGATGTAGAGAGACCCGAAGACCAATTACGACATCTCCAAAATTACCATAAGGAAAATCACAATGGTATTCTCGAAACACTTAGTCATTTAAAATTACACTATTACTGGCCTAATATGCGTTCTACAATTTCAGAGCATATTAACCACTGCGATATTTGTCTTCGTAATAAATACGAGAGACACCCATATAAATTACCCCTAAAAGGTCCACTTCTAGGACAAAAGCCTTTCGACATCCTTCATATTGACACATTTTCCTGTAATCGAGAAACTTTCCTCACAATCATCGACTCTTTTTCCAAGTATGCCCAAGTGTACAGTATACCTGACAAAATGAATACCACAATCCTTAGCAAATTACGTCACTATTTCTCCCACCATAATTATCCTCGAAAAATAGTCTGCGACGAAGGTACCGAATTTTCAAATAACCTCTTCAAAGAATTTTTAAATCTTCACAAAATCGAGCTACACTTTACGACAGTGAACAACCCGAATTCCAATAGTCCTATCGAAAGATTTCACTCTACTTTTACAGAAAAGCTCCGTGTTATGCACGACGAACGCCCCAAAGAATATTTTACTGATCTCGTTACACATTGTGTTTTAATTTACAATCAGTCCATCCATTCCGCCACAGGTTATTCACCTTTTTCTATCTTATATGGCCCATATGCAGAAGAAATACTTTTTGACAATGACTTACCTATCTACGAAAAATATAACCAACGACATAAAGACGAACTTCGACCTTTCATTGACTCTCTTTATCGAAAACTCCACGATAAAGAAACAGCAATTTTAAATAAACGCAATGAAAGACTACCCGAGATCACTCCTGCTCCAGCACCTGGCCAAACCATATATATTCAGAAAAATCCCCGAAATAAATTATCTGCACCTTACGTATCAGCCGAAACTACTTCTAGTAGCAATACCAAAATTCAGGCCGTTACTTCCAAAAATAGACCCACCAATACCCATCCTAGAAAAATCAAACGTCTAAGGAAAATACCCTTGTTACAGGATCGTCATCCTGACGAACCACAACCTGGCCCTTCAAGTGCACCTGATCCCGAATAATGGATACTATCGTGAACTGATAGGCCATGCTCAAGAGTTAAATCACTATCACCGACATATTATTACTGTTAACCTAACTGCTATCGACGCAACGCTTAAAATGACTCTAACTAACTTCCTATTCCTTAACAAGACTCTCACTACTTCCAACTACCGAATATTTGAACAATATAACCATCTCTATTCCGAGACACTTGACAATTTTCATAAAATAATCCGACCCCGTCAAAGGCGAGGAATTGCTAACTTTTTGGGAACTTTTATTAAATCAGTGACTGGCAACCTTGACGAAAACGATCGTATATTTTTGGAAAGGCACATCTTCAGTGTCGAAAATAAACAAAATCGTATAATCAATGTGCTTAATAATTCGACAAGTTATGCATCAGAAACAATAAAAAGATATAATATTCTGATTGAAACCATAAATAATAATACAGTGAGAATCACACAAGATATTAATTTTCTTAGAGATGAATTCCAGCAGTTTATTACTCTTCAAAGCGAAATTCGTAATATTGATCGTTTGAATCAATTCATTTTAAAGCTTATTAGAAGTATAAACCTATCTGCACTAGAACAACCGAACATAGAATTATTTTCACTTTCCGAAATCACTGACTTAGAAGAAAAGCTAAAATCTTTATATAAATCAAATTCTCTTCTATCAGATAATTCACATCCCTTTGAACTTATCGAAAATTCACGTTGTTCATTAATTACCACAAATACTCAGTTACTCATCCTTTTCAAAATCCCGATCCTTAATGATCACTCTTTCCGACTTTACCATATTTATCCCATACATAATGAAGAAAACATTGTACTACTGCCTCCTGCAACCTTCTATGGAGATAATCGCTGGTATTCTACATGCACCGATGTAGGACCAAAAATCGTATGTCAACCCGCTTCCACCACAAGATGTCAGCTTCCCAGCTTAGAAAATTGTACCACTGCCAAGCTTTCCCAGCCTGTCATCCACCAAACAAAGAAAAACCTGATCGTCAGTACAAATGAGCCAATCCAAATCGTTGAAAGATGTTCCCAGACTCACCGAAATATTAGTCAAGCAGCAATTGTTTATTCTTCATGCCCAATCGAAATTAATGGACAGATTTACAGCACTACTTCAGAGCAAATCGAAGTTCCTGATATCATCCCTATAAAGATCCGCCCAAAGTTTAACTTACAGATCAACGAGTTGCAGCCACTCAAAGATGTACCACAGCTATCGGCCATACAGCCCTTACATCTAAGCCCTACAGTGACGTCTACAACAACTTGGTCCATGGCAACCCTAATGCTCATCATCGTCACAGCGAGCATTTACTTCGTCTTAAGAAAAAGAAGAAGACTCCAGACGCTTTTCTTCAAGCCGAAAATTTCCATTGCCGACTTGGAAAACCTAAAACTTCAAAAGTCCGAGGACGGACTTTCAGCTTAGCGAGGGAGGCGTTATAGGTCAAGAACCCGAGGCGTCAGCAAGACGACACCGCCAGTCGCAACGACAGCAGAAACCTTTATTAAAACTATTTTCTTTTATATTTTAATTCATTATCATTCCAACTTGTAACACGTTCATGTCTACAAAATAAATATTTTTTAAAAACTCCTTGTTGTGGCTGAGAAACATAATTCGCGCTTCGTGAACATTTCGGTCGCAACAACCACCGCCCAAACGGAACAACCATCGGTCGTCTGGTGCGTAAATTCGAGGCAACGGGTTCTGTGGCAAATCTGCCAGGCTCTGGCCGGCCAAGGAGCGGAAAATATTGCTGTTGTGAAGGAGAGTGTGAGAGACGATCCGAAACAATCAACAACCTGTCGATCCCAAGAATTGGGCACTTCGAGAACCAGTTTGCTCCGCATTCTCCACAAGGATTTGAATGTACACGCCTACAAGATCCAATTGACGCAAGAGCTGCGTGGGGCCGACCATTTTTCGCGCCGAACGTTCTCAGATTGGCTCCTTGAACACCGCCAAATTGATGCCAATTTTTCATCAAAAATCATGTTCAGCGACGAAGCGCATTTCACTTTGAATGGGACGGTAAACAAGCAGAACTGCCGCATCTGGGTCGAAAGAAAATCCCCGTGAGTATCAAGAGCAGCCGATGAATCCTCAAAATCCTCAAAAAGTGTACAGCATTGTTAGTGGTGATGGATCGTGGATTTACTGTTATGAACCAGAAAATAAACGACAGTCGGCTGTTTGGGTGTTCCAAGGTGAAGAAAAGCCTACGAAAGTCATCCGTTCTCGAAGTGTTTCGAAAAAGATGGTCGCGGCATTTGTGTCAAAAGCGGGTCATATTGCAATAATTCCTCTTAATGAGCAAAGAACTGTTACTGCGGATTGGTATACCACCGTTTGTTTGCCAAAAGTCATCACCGAGCTTCGAAAAATCAACCCCGAAAGAATCATCCTCCACTAAGACAATGCAAGCTCGCACACAGTCCAAAAAAACAAGGAAGAAAACGTGGAATTATTGGACCATCCTCCATATATAGTCCCGATCTAAGTCCTAATCTGATAACCGCGTCACGAGTTTACTATATGTAGCTCCTCAACTGCTCTACAGCTGGAAAACATATTGCATTGATCAATGATCTGAATACGGCGATATTAGCCTTGTTCGTACAGCTGTCACCAACTTATTGTCTTTTATGGTATTCTGAGTAGTAGAATACACCAATAATATTGATATCAATTTCAAAATCGCCGAACTTTCAAGATTTTTTGAACTATTAACAAGCCACCTAACGCGGAATACGAAACATTTACAGTTATCAGACTTCAGAGAATTCGTTATATTAAAACAATTTCTCTAGTGCACAGTAAACAATGCGAGATATATTTATCTCTTCTTGAAGATGAAGGCCTTTCGCTTCGTGAAGATGCACACAACTGCGCAAATAACCGCGTATTCAACGCGTTGCTTCAGATTCGGTTTACTGCATCAATGACTAAATGAAGTGATGCATGCAATCTAACACTCAACTTTTTAGCAACTAAATGTTGTCGATGGATAACGCAATGTATTGCTAACACCCCTGACACATTTTGTTTTAAATAGCTTATAAATCCACGATATCGTCCAACCATGGCAGGTGCTCCATCTGTAGCTACTCATATTATATTTGATAAAGGAATTGCTTTTTCAATGAAGTAATCCTTCAAAACATGAAATATTGATTCACCTTTAGTGTCGGTTATCAAAGTTCCTGCGAAGAGCAGTTCTTCGTAGATTTCTTGATTCATAATAAAACGAACATATGCCAATAATAATGCTGCATTATCAGGTAAAGTTGACTTGTCCAGTTGTATAGAGAAATGGGTCGTTTGCAAATAATTACATAAGAAGCTTTCAATATCAGAACTCATTTCATCAATACGTCTTTCAACAGTATTGTTTCTTAAGGGATTCTTTTAATGATATCAGATGCAGGTTTGTGTAAAACAGTTTTTAAAACCTCTTCAACGGCTGGCAAGATTAACTTTTCCGTATTTTGCTATAAGTAACGAGATATTGTAAGACGCCCGCAAACCATCATCATTTCTGTGTGACGTCGAAGCGAACATTCTGTCCGGTGTAGGTCTCTTCTGAAATTTATCTTTGAGCGTTTGAAAGTATTTCAAATCTTTCTCTGTTTTATCAGGGTGGCATCTTCTCAGATGATCTTGCAGTTTAGATGGTTTCATAGCGTCATTGCCCAAAACTTTGTTGCATAAAAGGCACATAGGCGATTGTTTGTCCGGCAATGATGGAATGAAGCCAAATTTCAAATAATCAACACTGTACTGTCTACATTTCTTTTAGATTCGGACATGGCATCAGTCATCTGTGGGCAAAATTAAATTATTTAAATAAGATAGAAAATCCAGCAGCTGTATATTAAAAATATTTTTTCCGAAAACATTCCATAATTCGAACATCTTCTTGCAACAATTAGCTCGAATTACGGAGAATGCACTGTAATTATATTACCGATTGCTAAAGCTTTCAAAAAGAAACTATTGAGGAGTACTCGTGTAATTTTGCATGATTGAATATTTAACTACTAATAACTAAAGTCATGATTGGCGTAATTTATCTATCTTTGCTAACTACGAGTACAAAACTAAAATTTAATAAAAAATAATGTACTTACTTTTCTCCAGCACTCTCAAACAAAATAACACTGACTCACTATAATTTGTGTGTTATACTATCTGTTTATATTTTTAAAAATATTTTCTTAGCACTTTCCTTTTCAAGATTCAGGAAACGAATAAACGTATTTGTCCCACATTCGTATTTATAGAGTGACGAATTGAACAAGTCAGTGCAAGGTAGCGAAGCTCTGAGACTGCGACTCTCAGGTTTTTACAAGTTCAAAATGTATTGCGACCACAAAGCGAATACCAACAGCCTACAACTTATAAACATATAACGTATAATAAATTTTTTACTTCATAGGTACTTTTATAAGTAATGTATATGTTTTGATATTATAAGATAGATTGATGTAAGTAAATAGGTACTATCGTGGACCCCCATATTCATTTCATGGACCCCCAAATTTTTTTTCGCTGACGTAGACCCCTTGCAGGTTGTCATAGACCCCTAGGGGTCGATATAGACCACTTTGGGAATCAATGCCTTAAACGAACAAAAAACCTGGGCTTTTGACAATACACTCCGAAGGCCTGCGATTTCAAACTTGTACTGAAGCCGGATCACATGTTCCACTGTCCTCCCTCCAACTCGGAGCCTCCGTTTTATGTCCCCTATGATATCCTAGAAGGAATGCGTCGAATTCAGTAACCCTGGATCCTGTGGTGTGTCATCCGCCGAGACCTTTTGCCTAGCTTCATCCCAATAATAAATTAATGCTCTCAGCTGTCACATGTTGCTCTAATATGTGACCAAGTCACCTTCATGGCGTAGTGGATTAACCTACGATGACATATCGCTGGCAGCCGATTTCCCATGTTGGCAACCACGCCTTCAATTAGCCATAATTAGCGCGACTCCCAAGACGGTTCGCCGTTCTTGAAAAGCTAATTAATAAAAAAACGCACCCTGTCAGACATTTTTCGCGGAAAATCATTCCGCGTTAACAACGAGATGCTTTCCGTAATTACTCTAGCTGGCTCTCCACATACTCGTTCATCATTAAGTTTATTCGTTCCAGTGAAATCAATATGGGGGTGGCATCAAGTAGGCCGAGTTTCGGCGCATTAAAATCGATTCTATATGCTGTACATGCATCTGGTCAGTTACAGAAATCCTCACTCTGAGCATGTAAAAAAATTTATAATAAATTGCCAACTGAGTTCCGCAGAAGCACTAACATAGTATGTTATTCTATCTATTGTGTATCTTATATTGAAAAAGAGTGTTAAGAATATTTCTATCTTAAAAACGTTACTACTCCCTTGTCGAATACTTTACTGCTTGACTAGTATCGTTAATATTGCTATTTTGTTTTAATCCCCTTAGCGGGTATGACACAGTATTTGTTTCTTCTATTTTTAAATGCATTAATTAATCTATCTATTTGACGGTAATTGTGTCCAGGGTTTTGTTTTTATAATCTTAACCACTGGTCCACGTATTTTTCTAAAAAACCATTTAGCAGCAACCTCAACGACTTAGTAAGTAATAAAAGTTAAGCTGATCTAACTTGGTTGTTACTTTCAAATTTGTTTCTTAGCTCCTGAAGATAACAGCATGGTCTGTCGAAAGCTCGAGATTTACGTCACAACAGTTCACAGCGCTATAAGTTGTCGATTTCCAATAAACAATCTAGTTTGTATTTCTTACCCAACTGGTTGTTGGCTCCGACAATGACTACCACACATTATATATGTACATATACAGGGTGTCCGCAAAGTTGGGGTTTTCCTTTACACGACGTGTAGATCTTGAAAACATAAGCAATTTTTCTTAGTACCATATACACCAATGTCTTAAGGGAACCGAGATAAAGGGCTCTGCAACATCAAAAATATCTGAATACCGTCCTGTAGCCGCGACATCACCGACTGGTACGAGGTCACTGGCTCAACCCGACGACAGAACTGGGTCGGGGTTAGTGTGTCAGGTCAGTTTGCAACCGTCAACCGACGGTTACGGTCACGCGTGTAGAGGTAATCGCGTAGACGAGAATCCCTCAACAAGCACTAGAGACGTGGCTAGAGAAGTGCAAGTATCAAAAACTAAAGTGTGGCAAACGCTGCGAGAAGAGGGGCTGTATCTGTTTCACGTCCAACGTGTACAAGCCCTTCAACCTGACGATTTTCCAGCAAGAGTGCGGTTTTGTGAGTGGTTGTTGCATCAATATGACAATAATCCGGACTTTTTGAAGTGCATATTGGTGACAGACGAATCTACGTTCACGCGTAATGGGGTGAATAACTTTCGCAACACTCATGTTTGGTCAGTAGAAAATCCGCACATTTTCGGTGAATGTTTGGGCTGGCATGGTGAACGGTATGCTCATTGGACCATTTATTCTCCCAAATCGATTGGACGGGATGCAATACCTAGACTTTTTACGCAACATTTTGCCTTCCTTGTTAGAAGATGTGCCATTAAGTGTAAGACAATCAATGTGGTTTCTGCGTCTGCTCGGTAGCGCATCAGCTGATTTCATTTCTGTTGGAGCGGTATGATTTCGGGCAGAGACGTACTTAGCCCTTCTCGTCAACTGGAGAGTGAGTACTTTTTTCTTTATTTTTTTTACCTGGTCGCCCTCGTTTCACTACACATTACCTTTGTTATTTCAAGGGTAATTGTTTCTGAAAAGGAAAACCCCAACCCTGTATTTGCTCTTAGCTTTCCATACTTATTCTGCCCCATTTTTAAAGTCTGTTCTTAGTTGATATGCTTAGTGCATAAACTAGCTTTCTGCAAAATTCAATCCTCACATACCCTTAGATGATTCAACCTGTTGGTAATGGAATCGGAATCATCCCCAATCACGATATTCGCACCACTCACGATACACGTTGAATTTATCGTTGCTTAATGCATAGGCAATAACTAACACGTTCCCCAGTTTCACGCCTCATGAAGGGTGTTCCCCTTGCAACAAAAATAAAACTACTATATGGTTGTAACGTAACATTTTCCCTTTTTGCTTCTTAACTAATGGAATTGAAAATGCAAGGCTACACGCCATTGCTCAGTTAGATCTGCTAGTTGATACACGTTCGAGAGTGTAAGAGCATTGTCTGTTAGACGAGAAATGGTTGGGTATGTATGTCTTAAAACATATGAAAATCAGATTTATAATATTTTTAACACGATGCGGTCTCACTTCAGTCAGTCTGCATACTTGATAATCTATATATATATATATATATATGTATATATATCCTTGAATTTCTTTAGGTAGTATTGCAAAAGTACACTCTTATAACAAACTCGGGCTTTCGAAGATCTATGTCTTCATCGTCTGGAGCTGGAAACAATTATTGACAATAGCAACAATTAACAATTAGGAGGAAAAACAGTTACTTGCTAAGTCGGCGAGATTGTTGCTGAGATTGTTTTCAAACAACGGTGAAGGGAACACATAGTCGACGAATAAAAAATTTTACTGATGAGGTTCGATTAGGACGGAATTATTTTATTATTGAATGGCGAATCATAGCTATGTTTTTTTATTTTTTGTAAAGGTTATTTAGAGTCGGAAAGGAATGATTGTGTCATGTATGCAATATCATGATAAAACAATAAATAGAAATTGATGTCCTTATCACAGTATAATGGAAAAAAAGGAATTTACTTAATACTCAAAAACAATACTATAACTCATTCAATCAGCAGTACGATATCAAGCGTTACTATCTCTCTGATATTAACGAACGAATACTCGCGATTTTCCCTTTAAAAACGATCAACGCGAAAAGTTACAGCCAAAACACACGCTAGTTGCGCAGTATTTCCGAGTGATTCTTAATTTAGTAGCATAAAAGAATATAAAGAGATACGAGGTCAGTTAAATGGGGACAAAGTTGCGCATCCAGGTAAATGGCACATAGAAAGTTCGGCGATTTCGAATATTTACGACGATAAACAAAAGAAATCGAATTTTCCCAAAGTCGTTTTTTTTTCCTGGAATTATTGAGATGGGATTTTAAAATTAAACGTACATTATCATTTTTTGTTCTTCATAAGATGAAATAATTGGAATTTCTATACGACGTTTCGTCCGTTTACCCAATCATCAACCATATTGGACTTTTGTACAGGTTAATTCTGATTTCAAAAATATACAATAAGTCATACCCTATTTATTTCGAAAACTAATATTGTCATAGTTGGCTTTGAAAATGACAGTTTATCCGATGTTTATCCGATTAAATCATCCACGCTTCAGTTTCTAAGAAGAAAATCTGATAATTTGTCCAACAAGCTCAATTTTAGCACGATTGATGAGATCAATATAAAAATATATTAATAAAACATTTAATTATAATAAAAAAGCCTGACATTGAATGTCAGAATTATCTTTTAGTTGCTATTTACAGAATTACAGTTATTTAGAAAATATAATATTTTCTGTTAATATCCTAATTTTTATATTGATGATATTCCAAATTCAGTAATCATACTTATTAACTTTTTTTTACTTTTTACTTCGATTTGCTTTTGGAGCGTGTTTTTTAATTTTTTAAATTTTATTTTCTGAATAATTCGAAACTTCGGCTTATGATATATATTTTATATTTCACAATAAATCTAAATTTGCTTCAAATTTTTTTCAAATTTCAAAAATTCTAAATGATTTTTAAAATTGAAATTTTTTTTTCAAAATTTCCAAATCTTCATATTTTTATTTTCCAAATTTTCCAATTATTTTCCAAATTTTTAAATCCAATTTTTCAAAATTCCAAAATTGAAGTTTTTAAGAAATTTCAAATTTTTTCTCATAGGACCTTGACCCCATGCAAATATTCAGGTTAACCAGACTTCTTCAAATTGGCCTGTTAATAAAAAAAAAACGTCACATTTTCCGCGGGAAAGAATGTGTGTGTATGGTCAGCTAATATACTAAGTGACATATAAATCCGAACACCCAGTTTAAATGGTTTTATTTTAATAAAATTTTGTATCAGTACTTAATGAAGCATAATAAGTAAATGATAAAAATTTCAAAATGATTGCACTGCTTTAAAGCCCTTTGACCTTTAATAATGTGTGGATGCACCCTGATGTGCTACGCATTCTCCAAGGCGCCTAGGCATGCTTCTGATCAGGTGGTCAATGTCCTCCTGTGGTATCTCATTCCAGCCAACCACCAACTCCTCTCGAAGTGCTTCTAGAGTCTGAGGAGGACGTTGCAAATTGAGCAATCTCCTACCCATCATATCCCACACGTGCTCAATTGGGGATAACTCGGGAGATCTTGGTGGCCACGGTAACAATGTGACATCATTATGTTGAAATAAGTCTATTGTGACTCTTGCAATATGTGGTCGGGCATTATCTTGTTGGAAAGTTGGATCTGCTAGGGTGTCAAGAAAGGGTAAAAGATGGGGTTCTAGAACTTCGTGGATATAACGCTGCGCGTTCATGTTACCTCTGATGAAGGTTAAAGGTGACCTGGAACCATAAGCTATAGCACCCCAAACCATAACTCTAACAGTGTGATGAACATGTCTTTCAACAAAAAACTGTGGATTCCTCCTTTCACCACGTCGCCTTCTAACCCTAGCACGACCATCGTGCATGCCTAAACAAAATCGAGACTCGTCACTAAAGACAATACTGTTCCATTCCTGATCCCAGAGTGACCGTTGTCTGCACCACTCAAGGCGATTACGTCGGTGTTCTCGAGTTAAAGGGAGGACCCAGTGTGACCGGTATGAAAACAAGCCAAAACTTCTCATTAGTCGGTAAACACTTCGCATGCCAATAGGTCTTCCGTGTTCTGCAAACCATTCATTTGCAATGGACCTGGTAGTGGAGAAACGGTCCCTTAAGGCCAATAATCTTAGGCGGCGATCTTCACGGTCTGTTGTTCTACGGCGGCGTCCAGTGCCCCTTGCTCTTTGCGTTCGGCCTTCTCGAAGCCATGCCTGACAACACCTAACCACAGTGTCTACACTTCTTTGCACTCTAACTGCAATTGCCCGAAAAGAAAGTCCAGCTTCCCGAAGTCCCACTATACGGCCCCTATTAAACTCACTAAGTTGACGGAATCGGACAGGTCTCCGTACTCTAGGCATCGTAACCGATCGTAAAGGATGTCAAGAACCAAAATCCGCCAACGGTGATTCTTTACTGCGGCTGAAATATTCATTTTTAGAGAGTTAGTGAATTAAAAAAAAGCAGTATAAAAACCGGAATGTCCAACTGATAAGGCTGACAATTTTTCACTTGTGATTTACAGTAAGATAAATACATTCAAAATCTTTTATTAAAGTAAAACCATTTAAACTGGGTGTTCGGATTTATATGTCACTTAGTATATGTGTTGGCATCCTGAATCAATAAAGAATTAGTGAAGAAGCAACACGTATT
Source organism: Acanthoscelides obtectus (assembly GCA_963669975.1). Lineage (NCBI taxonomy): Eukaryota > Metazoa > Arthropoda > Insecta > Coleoptera > Chrysomelidae > Acanthoscelides > Acanthoscelides obtectus. The sequence goes on from CAVLJG010000009.1 coordinate 78,250,580, forward strand.
CTGAGCATTAATCAAATCGCGTTATCCTTGCATTGCACCCCGAATCTCTGGAGTCCCGTTGAACCGGAAATTGTGTTCACACCTATCACAACACTGCTCCTATATTGGTTTATCAGAGAAAAAAACGGGCAAAAACGAACCGTCGTACACTTAGGAAAATAAACATGGCAGAATAACGAACATATTTGTGTGACAAAGTTTGTCTTTGCGTCAGTTCGTTCGGCATTATGGTTCGGCAAACCGTGGGATTCTTACTGGCCGCTGTCTTTTTTCAAGGTGTGTGAGGTTATTTTTCTAAAGTGTAAAAGTGTTTATGTATCTTCATAGTGCTGCTGTTATACCCACTGGAATGTCTTAGAGTCTGCAGATAAATTATCTCTCGTCTAATTGTCGCATTTTGAATGGATCACATTATCCTCAGTTCATGATGTAGGTTGGACATGTTTTAGATTCTTTCTATTCAAAAAAAAGTTTTCCATCATTTAGGCCCGTATCGTCAGTCGTCCCTACAATTGTAGGGCGCGTTTATGGCCTCCTTGATTGTCATAGTTTTCTACTTCCCCGTGTCAGCGCTCTATTTTGAGGTTATGTCACAAACATCTATTTGCATCAAATTGTGCTTGCTTTTCAGTTTTATCATATGATATTAGCCTGAAATTTCCTACAATTTAAAAGGAAAACATATCTTACCAATAGGAGAGCGCTGACGCTGACCGGTACGAGTGTAATCTAGAAATTTTTTAAGGAGAGAAAAGAGTTTGACAATCAAGGAGGCTATAAACACGCCCTACAATTCTAGGGACGACTGACGATACGGGCCTTAGATATAACATGATACCGAATTATATTTTTAGACTAGTGGTTCCAAAAACGGTGACAATATTCCTAGAGCAGAATTTTCATATGAAAAGAGCATAACAAATCTTATAAGCAGTTGTTTCCAATGAGCAAGACCTGACAAAAATTCCCAATAGTGACCGTTTATGATATATTAAATGCGATATTAGGTATTGTAAAAAAACATGCTGGAAAACATAGTTACAACAAACAAATATGAGCGTGCCTCAGGGATCTATTTTGGGTCTCATACTTGTCATTAAACAGGGTGTTTCAGTTTATTGTTGCATCACTTTAAGATTCGATAGAACTTTTAAAATTAATGCATAAAGTCTATATAAACATGGGTCAAAAAATGCGTGGCTTCCGAAATACAGGGTGTTTAAATTTACTTTCTAAAATACTTTTTTTTAAATATTTCGAACAATATTTGATACATAACAGTGAAAATTGGTATACAAGGGTTTTTTGGTACGAAAAAACGAACCATGGGCATAGTTTTACTGTAATCGCTAGAGGGCGCTCTCTACTGTACCTGTAGTGTATTAAAATGACCGAACATTTTTTCTTAGTGCAATCTTTTGCTTTTTGAATAAAAAAACTGATTCTTCGCACTTTTCAACATAAAAAAGGTTTCTTGTGAGTTTTCGTTATAGTTAGCCGTTTTTGAGGTATTTCAATTTTTAAGGTTCGATGCATTTTTAATTATTTATGGGAAAATAATATTTTTTCTACATTTTCGATTTGGGTATTACAAGTTATTAAAATGATCGTTTAGATTGTGTTTTTAAACACAGCAATAATTCCTAACTCCAAATAAACACAAAAAACAGAATATTAATTTGTTTAATTTTCCAATATTATTTTTAACAAATTAAATTAATTATTTACAACTAAAATGCTATTGGATAGTTAGGACAAACATGCAAAATCTAAAGTAGTTGCTCGAAATGTTAACCCAATTGTCCAATACACAATTCACATCTACGAATGATCGAACGTGGTATAGCATTATTCAAATAAGGCCTTATTTCATCACATGCATTCCTGATTCTGTCTATTAGCATATCTCTTGTGGTTACGGGAGTCTGGTACACTTTTTCTTTTAGAAATCCCCACACAAAGAAATCTAATGGATTTAGGTCAGGCGATCGTGGAGGCCAGGCGACTGGTCCTCCACGGCCGATCCATCTTTCTGGAAAATGAGCTGGACAACCATCAAGCTGGAACCAGGCCAATCTTCTTAAATCAAACATAACATCATCCCACATATTTGCATGTTCGGCCTTTAAAATTTCCAAGAAGGTCACAGCATTTAACCATGCTGAAAATTTCTTTCCCGAACTGCATGAGGATTTTCATGCGACCAAATATGTTGATTATGAAAATTTACCACTCCACGTCTAGTGAAGCATGACTCATCAGTCCATAAAACCTTACTTAAGAGCTCCCTATTATTATTAGTTCTATCAAGAATCCACTGACAAAATGTGATTCTTCGTTCTCCGTCCCCTGGCTGTAGTCCTTGCACAGGTTGCAAATGGTAAGGACGTCTATGGTCATTTCTAAGAACACGGTGAACATGGCTTGCTGAAATACCCAAGGCACCAGAAACTCTCCTAACACTTGTGGTCGGATCTCTATCAAACTCACGCAGAATCATACGGGTAAATCTGCGCTGTCGAACATTTATGTTTTGATCCCGTTGGAGATTTCCAAAACCATTTTCAATTATTTGGCGATGCACTCTTACAATTACTGAGCGAGTTGGATGTCGTCTGTTGGAAATCTTCGTGCGTATTCTCTGGCTGCTTCTGCTGCGTTTCCATTTACAAAGCGATACACAAAATGAATATCCGATAACTCTTGATTGGAGAATAAAAATGGCATTTTTATAAAACTTACAAATAAAAACAGGTAAAAGAAACTAAATTTCCTGCATTCATAATTGCAAAAAAACGTTTCAGGTTTCAACAGACAACAAAACTAACTGTCAACTAATTGACGTTTAACCTTATTCTGCTTTCAATTTCAAAAATATTTGCAGGCACAGCCTACTTCTAAAAATTATCGAGATACTGACTTTTTAACGTTATTTTATCATAATAATTAAAAATGCATCGAACCTTAAAAATCGAAATATCTCAAAAACGGCTAACTATAACGAAAATTCACAAGAGAGCTTTTTTATGTTGAAAAGTGCGTAGAATCAGTTTTTTTATTCAAGAAGCAAAAAATTGCACTAAGAAAATTTTTTCGGTTATTTTAATACACTACAGGTACAGTACAGAGCGCCCTCTAGCGGCTACAGTAAAACGATGCCCATGGTTCGTTTTGCCGTACCAAAAAACCCTTGTATACCAATTTTCACTGTTATACATCAAATATTGTTCGAAATATTTAAAAAAAACTATTTTAGAAAGTAAATTTAAACACCCTGTATTTCGGAAGCCACGCATTTTTCGACCGATGTTTATATAGACTTTATGCATTGATTTCAAAAGTTCTATCGAAACTTAAAGTTATGCAACAATAAACTGAAATACCCTATACCACTACAACCAGGCCATGACAAATATTCAGTCATGGACCACAGAAAAACAACATACGAAAACGTGACCAACCGCCTTTATCCAATATCTGCTATCCAATACAGTGAAATGTACATAATGAAAATTCAAACACTATGAAATATAACCTCACGCTCTTTCTAATAGTGGCCCAAGGCAAAATCGATCCGTGTAACAAAAGTACCTGCATCAGAAAATGCTGCCCGTTAGGCCATGCTTTGATCAACAAAATTTGTATCCCATCGGACATCCCTTTTATGATAAACACCTCTTTTTCGCCAAACTTCCGGTTCGGATACGAGTGCGGGGAGAACAAAATTAAAGTGGGACCGATTCCGGACTTCTTTATCGACAACACCGGAAAGTTGAGCATAGTGTACAATGAGACGATCATCGTTAAAGATTGGTATGATTACTGTGTGGACTATATAGACAGTTTTGGATCTGCCAGTGCTATTGTGTGCGAGGAGGACAGATCTACTGAGGCTACGTACCTTTATGGTAAGAGTTTCAATGTTTAGAACCCAAAAATGCGCGCTACTCTTTCAAAGAAGGTGTAATATCTGAATAAAAAGGAAACCAAAAGCATTGATTGTTCGTTTTTTGAAGTTTCAATCTCGTAACATCAACAGTTAAGACGTAGCCTTGAATACTGCTCACATGTTTGAACTTATTGTATGGGCCTGTTTGGGTCACTTGATCCATTTGATGTGTCCTTCCTCGAAGATGCTAACCTGTGTCGAATGTTATACAGGGTTATCCAAATTAAGTGTCCACCATTAGTAACTTTGTTATTAGTGAAAATACAAAGTTGTTTGAATTAGCAAACTAGTAGCATTTTTAACGCTGGTAAAAATGAGAAATAAAAAAAAACAATTGAGAGTCGTTATTTTGATTTTTTTCAGTAAAATAACATTTTTTTAAATGGAAACCCCTGTATATTATATTTTTTTCTGTTAAAGCATCAAATTTTAAACAAAAAAGCTTACAATAACTTTTCTCCTAGTTTACAAATTGTTGAAGTTATGGCCTCCAATCTGAAACAATTAAATTGTATCGACAAACTTTATTTTCAACATCAACTTATAATCTTACAAAATACAATAACAATTTTTTTTAAAGAAGATGCTCGAAAACACCACCTTGTTCTTCAATACATTTTTGGGCACGTTTTTCAACTGCTCGAACTGTCTTAAGTATGGTCCTACCATCTATCTGGGTTATCTTTTCCCTAACTGCAGTCTTTAACGCGTCAAGGTTATCGTACCTTCGCTTGTAAATTTGGTTCTTTAAGTAACCCCACAAGAAGTAATCAAGTGGGTTTAGATCTGGTGATCTGGGAGGCCACTGTATTGGGCCATTTGTTCCTATCCACTGATCATTAAAAGTAGTACTTAGAAAATGATAAGTACCTCTGGAGTTGTGGGCAGGTGCGCCATCTTGCTGAAAATGCAGATGATGTCTACTTATAAGATCCAATTCGTCTAAGAAATTAGTCAGAATTTCTGACATAAATTCCACATATCTTTCACCAGTTAGGGTATCCTCATAAAAGAACGGGCCAACAATTTTTGAACCAATTATACCGCACCAAACGTTGAAACTGAAACGGACTTGTGGGCCTCTTGGATGTACTAACAAAAGATTTTCTCTTGACCAATAATGGTGGTTTTTTCTATTAAACATTCCAGAATTTGAAAAATTTGATTCATCTGTCCATAAAAGGTAACGAAAGTTATTTACATTTTGGCGACAGAAGCTAAGATACCAATGGCAAAAAACAAGTCTTCTCTCTGGATCCCCTGCCAAAAGCGTTTGAACTGGTCGGTACTTATACGGAATAAATTTGTATTTTTTTAAAATCCTTTGAACAGTACCATAACTGAAATTAGAGTCCTTGAGAATATCTGCTATTGAATTCTCACGATAAGCTTCAAAATATCCAATAACTGCAATTTCCGTGGCCTCGCTTATTATGAATTCTTTTTTTGCCCTTGTTTTAGCAAAAACATTTTCGTTGCCCCTAAATTTTCGATAAAGTCTCAGAAAATATCGTTCATACGGTTGAATGCGAGCGGGATATAATTCACTGTAGTATTCTCTTGCTCTCAAGGAGGATTTTCTGCACACTAAATAGCATTCTAACATATCACACTTTTCTTCATGGGAGAACATTTTTCTTTAAATTAATGACACAATAAAGCTTATAAACAAGTATTTACACTAATGTTTGACATTATTTGATTTTATCATTGTTTTCCAAAGCCTTCTGTTGCGAGTATGTCCAGTTTAACAATTTGTCGCTTATCTTAATGCTGTCAAATCGCGAACGCCATGTTGTTTTCATAGCCGTCTTAATATTATAATACTGCAAATAATTAAAAATATTTATCGTTATTTTGACTTTATTTTTGACTTTAGCGGAAAAGTCATTATGAACTTTTTTGTTTAAAATTTGATGCTTTAACAGAAAAAAATATAATATACAGGGGTTTCCATTTAAAAAAATGTTATTTTACTGAAAAAAATCAAAATAACGACTCTCAATTGTTTTTTTTTATTTCTGATTTTTACCAGCGTTAAAAATGCTACTAGTTTGCTAATTCAAACAACTTTGTATTTTCACTAATAACAAAGTTACTAATGGTGGACACTTAATTTGGATAACCCTGTATACTTGATTGTCTTGAATGTTAGATAGCCAACTATTTTGTGATATGTACTTGTGGTTGCATAACATATTGCTAGAATTGTACATTTTGACTTCGCACATTTGAGATAACACGTATATCCTTTTTCCGTTTTCGTTTTGGGCCGGTGTGTATTTTTTTAAATTACCAACTACAACCCTCAATTACAAGAGTATTTCCGAGTACCCAGTGCTTTATTTTCTTCGAGTTCAACTACGTAGATCTGAAACTACATACACAACACCGAACATAACCGTTTATGACCTGACGACGGCGTTGCAGAGTCAATCTACTTGACGCCAATTGTTTCTTCGGAACATTAACTAAGGTGTCACAGTGGAATCTACAGATGGTATATTTCATCAACTGGTGGGCAACTACGGACTAAAGCGACGACAGTGACTTTGTTGTTATTTTTATGTCCACTTAAAGGCTTCTGAGAATTTTTGACTCGCTCTTCTCTTAGGCGATGATATACTAAGTGACATATAAATCCGAACACCCAGTTTAAATGGTTTTATTTTAATAAACATTTGTATAAGTACTTAATGAAGCATAATAAGTAAATGATAAAAATTTCAAAATGATTGCACTGCTTTAAAGCCCTTTGACCTTTAATAATGTGTGGATGCACCCTGATGTGCTACGCATTCTCCAACGCGCCTAGGCATGCTTCTGATCATGTGGTCAATGTCCTCCTGTGGTACCTCATTCCAGGCAACCACCAACTCCTCTCGAAGTGCTTCTAGAGCCTGAGGAGGACGATGCAAATTGAGCAATCTCCTACCCATCATATCCCACACGTGCTCAATTTCGGATAAGTCGGGAGATCTTGGTGGCCATGGTAACAATGTGACATCATTATGTTGAAAGAAGTCTATTGTGACTCTTGCAACATGTGGTCGGGCATTATCTTGTTGGAAAGTTGGATCTGCCAGGGCGTCAAGATAGGGTAAAAGATGGGGTTCTAGAACTGCGCGTTCATGTTACCTCTGATGAAGATTAAAGGTGACCAGGAACCATAACTCCAACAGTGTGATGAACATGTCTTTCAACAAAAAACTGTGGATTCCTCCTTTCACCACGTCGCCTTCTAACCCTGGCACGACCATCGTGCGTGCCTAAACAAAATCTAGACTCGTCACTAAAGACAATACTGTTCCATTCCTGATCCCAGAGTGACCGTTGTCTGCACCACTCAAGGCGATTACGTCGGTGTTCTCGAGTTAAAGGGAGGACCCAGTGTGGCCGGTATGAAAACAAGCCAAAACTTCTCATTCGTCGGTAAACACTTCGCATGCCAATAGGTCTTCCGTGTTCTGCAAACCATTCATTTGCAATGGACCTGGTAGTGGAGAAACGGTCCTTAAGGCCAATAATCTTAGGCGGCGATCTTCACGAACTGTTGTTCTACGGCGGCGTCCAGTGCCCCTTGCTCTTTGCGTACGGCCTTCTCAAAGCCATGCCTGACAACACCTAACCACAGTGTCTACACTTCTTTGCACTCTAACTGCAATTGCCCGAAAAGAATGTCCAGCTTCCCGAAGTCCCACTATACGGCCCCTATCAAACTCACTAAGTTGACGAAATCGTACAGGTCTCCGTACTCTAGGCATCGTAACCGATCGTAAAGGATGTCAAGAACCAAAATCCGCCAACGTTGATTCTTTACTGCGGCTGAAATATTCATTTTTAGAGCGTTAGTGAATTAAAAAAAAGCAGTATAAAAACCGGAATGTCCAACAGATAAGGCTGAAAATTTTTTCACTTGTTATTTACAGTAAGATGAATACATTCACCAACTTTTATTAAAATAAAACCATTTAAACTGGGTGTTCGGATTTATATGTCACTTAGTACGTAAAGACCGATGTTTTATAATTTATTAAAGAATCAATTTCGCTGCGTTTAATCTCAATCTAAACATTTTGCTCGTTTGTTATTTCGGTAACGTTTACAAGTTTGTATAGCACATGTTCATTGAATTGTTCAGAGCTGGCTTAAATCGCTAGAGGATATTATGTAGATGAATTACGTGAATTGCATCAATTTGTATAATTTTGAATGATGTATCAGCTGATTACCGAGGTTTCGCACCAAAGCCTGAACACAAGCGTATGACCCTCATTGTTTCTCTACACAATATTGGTGTGGTGTGCCGCGGGGTTCAATTCTAGGGCCACTATTATATATTATTTACATCAACGATTTCTACAGTAAGAATTACGTTATGTACGCTGACGATACGACCTTGTTAATTACTATGAAGAGCTCTTCCATGCAGCGACAACGAAATTAAAACGTGCACATCAATCGGGAATCACTCCTAAACAGGACTTGCAGATGAAGGGACCCCAGGACAGCAAAATTCGAGGCCGGATATTTTTTTAGATATGATTGTCCATAGGGTAAAGACGAGATAGGATACCACAGTTCGATACTCTGGATTCTTCTCCTGGATAGTAACTAGTTAAAGCATCAAATGATGTGATTTATGGAAAACAATTAACTCGTTTAGATCGCCAGGGATGGACTAGCCCCGCAACATTGCTATTTTTTGTACCCTGTATATTCATAGCCAAAAAATGTTATTCTTGGAACGTTGAAAAGAGTGTGTTCTTGTTTGATGACTCGTTTTTTAGAAAACTGTATTGTTTCAAAGATATTTTATCAACCATGTTACTGATTCCGCCATTTTTTACAACATTATCGTAATCAACTAGCCTAAGAACTCTCGAGTTTATTCGTATGAATCGCCTTACTTTATTAGTCAAAGATTTGTGAGAAAAAATCGTTATAAGCAATTTTACAACGGAATGATTTTCTTGAGGGTATACGAAAAGGAATCTCATCGAGAGAAAAACATTTTACTAGCTAGCTTTTTTATTAAATGTCAAAATTGAAACAATCGCTTTAGCGTGTATACTAAGTGACATATAAATCCGAACACCCAGTTTAAATGGTTTTATTTTAATAAAATTTTGTATAAGTACTTAATGAAGCATAATAAGTAAATGATAAAAATTTCAAAATGATTGTACTGCTTTAAAGCCCTTTGACCTTTAATAATGTGTGGATGCACCCTGATGTGCTACGCATTCTCCAACGCGCCTAGGCATGCTTCTGATCAGGTGGTCAATGTCCTCCTGTGGTATCTCATTCCAGGCAACCACCAACTCCTCTCGAAGTGCTTCTAGAGTCTGAGGAGGACGTTGCAAATTGAGCAATCTCCTACCGATCATATCCCACACATGCTCAATTGGGGATAAGTCAGGAGATCTTGGTGGCCATGGTAACAATGTGACATCATTATGTTGAAAGAAGTCTATTGTGACTCTTGCAACATGTGGTCGGGCATTATCTTGTTGGAAAGTTGGATCTGCCAGGGTGTCAAGATAGGGTAAAACATGGGGTTCTAGAACTTCGTGGATCTAACGCTGCGCATTCATGTTACCTCTGATGAAGATTAAAGGTGACCTGGAACCATAAGCGATAGCACTCCAAACCATAACTCCAACAGTGTGACGAACATGTCTTTCAACAAAAAACTGTGGATTCCTCCTTTCACCACGTCGCCTTCTAACCCTGGCACGACCATCGTGCATGCCTAAACAAAATCGAGACTCGTCACTAAAGACAATACTGTTCCATTCCTGATCCCAGAGTGACCGTTGTCTGCACCACTCAAGGCGATTACGTCGGTGTTCTCGAGTTAAAGGGAGGACCCAGTGTGGCCGGTATGAAAACAAGCCAAAACTTCTCATTCGTCGGTAAACACTTCGCATGCCAATAGGTCTTCCGTGTTCTGCAAACCATTCATTTGCAATGGACCTGGTAGTGGAGAAACGGTCCCTTAAGGCCAATAATCTTAGGCGGCGATCTTCACGGTCTGTTGTTCTACGACGGCGTCCAGTGCCCCTTGCTCTTTGCGTACGGCCTTCTCGAAGCCATGCCTGACAACACCTAACCACAGTGTCTACACTTTTTTGCACTCTAACTGCAATTGCCCGAAAAGAAAGTCCAGCTTCCCGAAGTACCACTATACGGCCCCTATCAAACTCATTAAGCTGACGAAATCGTACAGGTCTCCGTACTCTAGGCATCGTAACCGATCGTAAAGGATGTCAAGAACCAAAATCCGCCAACGTTGATTCTTTACTGCGGCTGAAATATTCATTTTTAGAGCGTTAGTGAATTAAAAAAAGCAGTATAAAAACCGGAATGTCCAACTGATAAGGCTGAACATTTTTTCACTTGTTATTACAGTAAGATAAATACATTCACCAACTTTTATTATAATAAAACCATTTAAACTAGGTGTTCGGACTTATATGTCACTTAGTATATATCAAAATAGTTATGAATCATTCTTGTAATGAGTACAAAACTGCAGGGGATTAAAATGCCTTCAAAATGAAACCGTAGATGGGCAGTTTGATGTTGTTACTTTGTTATCTCAAAAAACGTCAAAAATCGGTTATTATTCATATTTATTTATTTGTTATTTATTACCAGAAAATGGATAATGGCAAATCTGAAATAATAGCCTATGCCGTAAAAATTCCTTCAAATATGCTTAACGGTTTTTGCGAATTTCCAATTGTTACTATTTTTTTTAATTGGGCTCTTTTTACGAGCTGTCCGGTGATTTTGGATCGAGCAAGGGGCCTCTCATACCGGGACCATTCTCTTGCTGGAGACTTAGTTTAACATCGCATTGAAAGAAATACCAGATACACTTATGCTAGCCTTGGCTTCATCTTTTTTGATTAATAAACAATAGGGCTAAATCCGTTGCTTTTTCATCATTAGGATGCTCAACACTGAAACGCCGATAAAAAATACATACTTTGACGAGAAAAGAACTTTTTGTACCTTGAGTTAAAAGAAAAACGAAAATACGTACAGCAAGGTTTGTAAGGTGGTTCGAACTCATATCCATATTTGGATACCTTAATAAGCGTGGCTATGTAGCTTGGTCTATATGGACTACCTCAAGAAATTATTACCTCAATTGATCAATTTCATCCGACTTAGGAAAAACCCGGAATTCCATTCAGTCAAACTTCAATTACTAGACTTGACGATACCTTATCTAATCTCTATCCGCTCTCCACCTTACTTATTCGGCGATGTCTCACCGTTATTTTACGCGTATTATTTGTAGTTTGAACATTAGCTCAAAATGTACATCTCAACTGTTTTCATCCTGTTACTCCAAACGTTCTCAGTTCTTTCTGAATCTGCCAAGTGTCGTTACAGTGTAGACATCAGTGACGGTATCCACCACGGTTCTAACGTCGTTGAAAACGGCGTGACGTACACTCCAAAGGACTACTTCAAAGTAGGTGATTCATACCGCGGTTGTATCTGCAATATCAAGCACTGCGTGAGAAAATGCTGTCCAGGGCAGCAATCTTACAGCACGACAGCGAAAAAGTGTGTAGACTCGATGACGACTGGCATCAACGACCATCCGATTTTGCACAACATCATCGATGTGCCCGAGAAGGAGATTTGCAGAGAGACTAAAGTTAAAATCAAAGTTGATGGGGATTTTCAGATTCTTAACGAGTCGCTAGTGTGGGGTGCGTTAGTTTTCGGTGTCGACGACTTTTGTGTTACCAAGGAAAGTGGTGAAATTAGTGTTATTGTTTGTGTTGAAAACAGTCGGCAGTGGAAGTATATCAGTCATTCGATAGGTTAGTGAAGTTTTATTTCTAACATCAAAAGAAGTGAAGTTGTTAAAAAATCTTAATAATTAAGATTCCACTATTTTGCACGATTAATCATGCTACCTCCATGCTATTTATTTTGATCCAAAATTACGTATAGTCAATATTCATGATGCAAATGCATCTAACGGGTGATTTTTTAAGAGGTATAGGATATGATTTAAAAAAAAACACAAAAAAATTTGAAAAAAACGATTAAATCTTTGTTTGAGTCGATAGAACAGTCGATATAATTTAATGTTTAAAGATTATTACATGTAAATGTTGGCCGCGGCTCCGCTTTAGATGGCCCATGCGCAAGGTCCAATTTTGGCAAACTCTCTCCAACATATCGGCCGGTATCTCACAATAAATGCTTTAATAGTGCGTCAATCGTTGCTGGTTTATTCCTGTAGACATTAGCCTTAACACGGCCCCACAAGAAATAGTCCAACGGCGTTAAATCACACGATCTAGGCGGCCAATGGACGGGCCCCAAACGTGAGATAAACTGTTCACCGAACTCGCCTCTCAATAGGACCATTGTTTCGTGTGCGGGGTGGCATGTGGCACCGTCTTGTTGAAACCACATGTCAGCCAAGTCCAGCTCTTCCATTTTGGACAAAAAAAAAGTTTGTTATCATCGCACGGTAGCGCTCGCCATTCACAGTTACGTTCCGGCCATTGTCGTCTTTGAAGAAGTACGGCCCGATTATGCCACCGGCCCATAATCCACATCAAACAGTGATTTTTTCGGGATGCATTGGTAGCTCTTGCAATGCTTCTGGCTGGTCTTCACTCCAGATGCGGCAATTTTGCTTGTTAACGTACCCATTCAACCAGAAATGAGCTTCGTCGCTGAACACAATTTTTCGATAAAAATGTGGATCTTCCTCCAGCGCCCATTCACCAAATTGGAAACGTTGTGGGAGGTCGTGTGGCTTCAATCCTTGCACCAGCTGTATCTTACAAGGTTTTACACCCAAATCCTGTAGCAAAATTTTCCACGTAGCGGAGTAGTAACAGAGGCCCAGTTGCTGCGAACGGCGGCGAATCGACATTTCACGGTCATCACTAACACTGGCGGATACAGCTGCAATATTTTCTTCAGTCCTCACTCTACGTCTGCGTGTTGATGGTTTACTGTCCAATAATGTAAACTGGGTTCGAAATTTAGTCACAAGCTTCCGAATAGCTCCCTCAGTAGGCCGACCAAATTGCCCATAAATTGGGAGCAGTGCTCGATGCACTCTCTTAACCGAGCATGAATTTTGATAGTAAAATTCAATAATTTGCAAGCGTTGTTCGTTCGTAAGTCGATTCATGGTAAAATTATAGACCGAACTGAACAAGTTTGACAATGACACAAGACACGATTCACGCGTCATCTGTCAAAAACAGTGTTGCCAAAAAGATACTAGCAAAAAAATCACCCATTATATGTTTCTTTGCATGTTTTTTATTTCACCTGGAACATTTTCAATTGTAACTGAAAGCAAATAAATATTATCATTATTATCAGGCTTAAGCTGCGGGTTTGGCAGTTGTTGATATTTTGCATTAATTTAGTATTTTTCTGCGTAAACATACAGTTCTGTGGTTCAAGATAATAATAATAATAATAAGAATAACAAATAATAGCGAAGGTCATCGCCACAGGCTTCTTCAATAGGTTAGGTGATTGTCAAACCTAAGAAGGAGGTCTGTTAGAACATAATGTAATATTTTGTTTTCATTCTGATTAGAATTATTTATTACATTTAGACGCGACTCAGCTATTGTAGCGATTGGTCGGATCATGTAACAAATACCATTACGCAATACAAATTATCACCGGCTGCGTATACACAGGTAAAAATCATTTCGCAGCAGGACTCCACTCCCCAATGAGCGCTAGATGGGTACCGATCAAAATCGCTCATCCGTGACCAGGGAGGTGGAAACCTTGCCTTGGAATGTGCGAGATGCGGTGTTGCCAATGGGGCAGAGTTTGTGGCGATCCTGACCTTTGATTTCGACGTAAGATCCGGAAATCGATTCGACACAATTCAAAATTGTACACGCTTAAAATAAAACCATTATTTGGGATTAGAGAATATTTTTAACATGCATCAAGGTGCTGGTGTAACATATTAGCAACGCGGCAGATTACCGCGTCAGCGTTGCTAGGCAACGCGGTGATGAGCTTTGCATCCAGACGGATTCTAGTAAGTAGTCAGACGTGAATTAAAATAGCAAAAATACCTGTTGACGTCAGGTGACGTCAAGATGCAATATAATAACATGACGGTTACATATTACAATATTTCTAGTTTGTAGATTCTTGGGTTGGAGATTTGATACATATAATGTTAGAATGTTGCAGTGGTCGCTCAGAAATAGAGCCGATAAAATAAATCTTGATCCGAATATAAGCGTAAATATTTTACATTCTAAATTGCTTTCGTTGAGGAAAGTACGTGCAGTTGCATAAATTGGGTAACTTATTAGTTATGTGCTGCAAAGTAAATTAAATATTTATATTATGATATACTAACTTATTACAGAGTACTTGGTGAGACGTTACCTGTTTTTTTGAATAAAACACGTGTTTGGGATCAACATATTTTTGACTCGAATAGAAGTATTACATTTAAAAAATAAAGTAGTTTAGAACGGACGTCACAGAAGCCTCCTCACTCTGTGTTTCAAAGAAAATCAACAAGTACAAGTGATATCTTAAGGCTGCAGAGTACAATAAATTGAAAAAAGCATTACTAATTTGGCAAAAATTGAAATTATGGGCTTTTTTAAGTTACTATTGGTCGGCTACGGAAATTCTTACAGTACATGAGAAATAAGATTGGAGAAAAAATATAGTAAGTCGAAGACAACATTGGTACGTATTGATATTATTTGCTTGCGAAAAAGGTAGTAAAATATATGAGATTCTTCATTCCACAAAATATCTTTATATTCGCAGAACGCCAATTCGTTATTTCATACCTGAATAACTGCAACCCTAATGTTTTCTCAATATCCGATAAATTTAAAGTATACTACAACTATTTAAAACTGTAATGACTCATACGCGTGATCAACACGTGATCAGAGCTCGATCCCGGCTTCCTTCCAGTACAGCCGTATAGCGTACGACATATGTCGTTTCTGTGGCTTTGCGGTGGTCTACAGCACAGACAGAGATGGAAATAATGGCTGATTGTTCTCCGCCGGTAGAACCAATGAAATCAAAGACGCGCCTCGACCGGCAGACTCATAGGCGTCGGCAACGCATTGGAACGTGTTTCGTTGAGCGATCGCATATTGTGTGTTTTTATAAGAATTGTTGTGTGATTGTTATTGTTGTGGTTTCTGTGGTTACTGTTTTGGTTATACTTAACCATGGAGAGTACAAATGGCACGAGTGGAAGTACTGAAAGCCAGGGAACAAGTAGACGGCTTCGTAAAGCACTGAAGAGGGACGCGAAAGAAATCGTGCTCAACGTGTTCAACTATCTGAACAGAACTATGTCGCAGGGAGATGCACTTGCGCGTTCTGAAAGTATGACAGGCATTCCAGAGTGGACCATTCGCAGGGTGGTGCATGAAAAGAAGAAAACTGGAGCTACTACTGATCCAAAGTTTAATTTGAAAGGACGAAAGGCCGTTAAATTGGATGACGATAGCAAAATGGCGTTAAGGCGAACCGTACATTCATTCTTCTTTAGGAATGAGATACCAACCCTCAAGGCTGTACATGCAGCGATCAAGGAAAATGAAATTATACCCCAAATGAGCGTCGAGGTAATGAGGAAGAATCCCTGCACGAAATTAATTTTCGTTACGAAACGCATAAATCGGAAGTCAGTAGTGATAGAGAGACCTGAAATAGCCGCCTGGCGTCGAAAATACCTACGCGAAATGATTGAATATAGGCGACAAAGTAGAAAAATCTATTATTTGGACGAGACATGGGTAAATGCAGGTCACACAGTTAAAAAAACCTGGATAGACAAAAACGTAGTGAGTAACCGACAAGCAAGCATTGAAGGTTTGTCAACAGGTCTTCGTGGACCGTCAGGGAAAGGTCAAAGATTGATCGTAACTCATATTGGTAGCGATAGTGGCTTTTTAGAAGAGTGTGACTTGATTTTCGTCTCTAAGAAAGGAGGTGATTACCATGACGAAATGAATGCCAGCTGCTTCGAGAGCTGGTTTCAAGGGGTGCTTCAGCGAGTTGAGCCCAACTCTGTGATCGTCATGGATAATGCTTCCTACCATAGTCGTCGAGCCGAACGTGTACCGACTATGGGATCTCGAAAAAGTGACATGCAGCAATGGTTGCGCGAAAAAGGAATCCCGTTTGACGATTCATGTGTGAAAGCGGAATTGTATGAAAAAATTAAACAGCACAAACCTGCGAACATTAGTTACGTGACTGATGAGATGGCCCGTCAATGTGGTGTCACTGTGCTGCGGTTACCGCCCTACCACTGTGAACTGAACCCAATAGAGCTCATCTGGGCTCAAGTGAAGGGTTTTATTGCGCACCATAACACAACCTTCAAATTACCAGACGTTAAAGTTTTGTGAAGGAAGAAACAAAAATGTGGCAGCTTGACATCGACACCATCATAGAGCCAGTTATAGTCAATTTCAACGAGGAAAGCGATAGCGACAGTTTATTAGTCAGATGTAAGGGGAAGCGACGATGAATAAAGGTAATTCCCAAATTTTTGACTTACAATATGTTTCAAACCACTCTTTATTAAGCATGTGACAAATCTAGTTCACCCATGTTAAACATTCATACCCCGCCTATGAACAGCCGACTACTGGTAGTTAAGTGATGTTCACGTGAACATCGATGAGTCATTACAGTTTTAGATAGTTATAGTCGCAATTATTGCCCTGCTGAGGCATCGTTGACGTCTTCTTAGCTGTTCAGGTAAAAATTCGTCGCGTGGACTTTCGCTCGAGAGCGAGCAGCGGCTAGTGCACTTCAAGCAAAAAAATGCTATAACATACGCACTTCTCACCCCCGAAGAACTCCCCACAATGTGCACAGTAGTTTCCAAATTATAGACGGGACAAGGATTAGCGGACAGGCAGAGAGACAGATAGACAGACTGAACGAGATGCGTTACATGGTTCTTTGTGATGTACGTATCATAACATTCAAAAAACAATATCTCATTTTCGATGCCGGTAGGCGTGGAAAGTAAAATGAACATCACATTGTCGCCGCAACAACTTGAGGTCTTTTTCTAGAACTGAATCGAGACCACATCGCTGTTTGAATGTAGATCACAGTCTTCAATTTATTTATATTTTAGCAAACCAAATAAAGTATCGGAAGCACTGCTTCTGGAAATCTTACTCGCCCTGATATTCAAGCATTTTGCAAAAACAGAGAAAGCTTTGAACTTATGTTCGAAAAACACAACAACTTATGATATGTACACCACCCCGAATCTAACAAAATGTGGATGCGGCGCGGGAATTTGTGTGAGAAAGTGCTGCCAACATGGATTTTATCACCCTTACGATGAATTTCCTACTGGAGGCGTAACAGAAGCTTTCTGCCAAAGAAACAATTCATATTCTGGCCATGCGTTTTCCATACCAATATTCAACGTTACGGATCTGGTGTACTATGCTGACACGTTTTCCATCGGCATGCTGACCTGTAATGAAAATGAGCCGCAGAGGTACTTCAAAATGAATAACTCAAATCCCGAGGAAACGTACTTGATTCAGTCGAATGGAAGCTTGTATTTTTTGTCAAGGAACTTGTTCTACGCCCCTGACAGGTTTTGTGTCGACGAGCAAGACGGGATGTCAGTATACCTTTGCTACACGATTGACGCAACGAATGTTTACAACCTATCAGGTCAGTTTACGAGTATCTTTCTTGCATAAACATGTTTTATTTATTGCTGATAATAAATCACTGACCCCGTAGACATCATGGATAAAAATTTTCAAAAATGTTTGCCTAAAACTGTGAAATACGTTAATTAATACCTGAACTCCGGAATACAGGATATGGTTAGTTAGAGACATAATAATAATAGCATTTATTAGCCAACATAATTTTTATAATTCCAGTTACAGGACAAAGAATCGAAATCTGGCATGCCAATATAAAGAGAATACCAATTTACTGAAATTTAAGATATATATATATATATATAGAGAGAGAGAGAGAGAGACAGAGATAAAGAGAGAGAAAAGAGAAAAGGGTCATGCGGAGAAAGGTATAGAACAAATAGAAAAATAAAGGGCAAAATGTGCAAATACCAGAAAAGCAGAAAATAGGATAGTTAACCCGAGCGATACGTATTTCTGCTGGTTGGCTTTATCAGGCCCGAAATGAATGCACATATGCAACTACAAAAGTAGATACAAATGCCCATACATCGGGAGACGGGTGTAACCTGAGGAAACAAAGATGGAAAGGATGTGTATCTACTTTTGTAGTTGCATATGTGCATTCATTTCGGGTCTGATGAATCCAACCAGCAGAAATACGTATCGCTCGGGTTACGTATCCTATTTTCTGCTCGAATTCACTTTCTTTGCTTATTCAGATTTTGTCCATTATTTTTCTATTTGTTATATACCTTTCTCCGCATCATCCTTTTCTCTTTGTAGATCCTTTGGGCTGGAAGTACCTCAGCAAGTGGCTATAACCGGCCGCGTGGTTGTGGTTAGTTGTCGCCCTGAAAATTCGGGGTCTTCTAGCCGTGTTATACTATAGGGTTGTCGAAAACAGACGCAGGAAAGTAAACGCATATTAAAACAAGAAAGATTGATATTCAAATCAAGTTGGGTACTTTATTTTGAAGGTTCATTTATACCATTTATGTATGAAAAATAATATCGCTCAAATGTTCACCACGACTGGATTTACAGACGTCCTCGCGATGGTCGAAATTTTCAATGACATTTTGCAACATGGTCGGTTCTATGGCATTTATCTCGGCAATGATGTCGTTTTTGAGTTCTTGGAGGGTGGCTGGTTTGTTGACGTAGACTTTGCTTTTCAAATATTCCCATAAAAAGAAGTCCAAGGGAGTCAAATCGCAGATCTTGGTGGCCATGGCACATTTAATCTGCGCGAAATCACGCGATCACCGAAGAAGGACTGCAATCGATGGATATTGACGTTGGTTGTGTGGCATGTTGCACCGTCTTGTTGGAAATAAACATCGTCCATATCCATTCCTTCAAGTTGCGGCAAAAGATAGTCCTCTATCATCACGAGATATCGCTCAGAATTGACGGTAACGGCGTCCCCGGCCGCATTTTGGAAAAAGTAAGGTCCGATGATGCCTTTTGACCACAATGCACACCACACAGTCACTTTTTGAGGATGCATCGGCTGCTCTTGATACTCACGGGGATTTTCGTTCGCCCAGATGCGGCAGTTTTGCTTGTTTACCGTCCCATTCAATGTGAAATGCGCTTCGTTGCAGAACATGATTTTAGATGAAAAATTGGCATCAATTTGGCGGTGTTCAAGGAGCCAATCTGAGAACGTTCGGCGCGAAAAATGGTCGGCCCGACGCAGCTCTTGCGTCAATTGGATCTTGTAGGCGTGTTCATTCAAATCCTTGTGGAGAATGCGGAGCAAACTGGTTCTCGAAATGCCCATTTCTTGGAATCGACGCGTTGTTGATTGTTTCGGATCGTCTCTCACACTCTCCTTCACAGAGCCTGGCAGATTTGCCACAGAACCTGTTGCCTCGAATTTACGCACCAGACGACCGATGGTTGTTTCGTTTGGGCGGTTGTTGCGACCGAAATGTTCACGAAGTGCGCGAAACGTGGTTTTTATTTTTGCACCATTTTTGTAGTGCTCTTGAATAACTTTAATGCGGTCATCAATCGAATACGCCTCCATAGCGATCAATGGTAAACATTCAACTAACAAAATGACATGTCGGTGACAGAAAACAAAGATGGCGTCTATGTCAAATTGACGTTTACTTTCCTGCGTCCCTATTGGACAAACCTATACAATGTGTAGGTTGGCTCTTGTTGTGGACTTTGTTTCTCATTTTTTCCTTTCCATCTTTGTTTACTCAGGGTACACCCGTATTCGGATGCAAGGGCATATGTATCTACTTTTGTAGTTGCATATGTGCATCCATTTCGGGCCTGATGAAGCCAACCAGCAGAAATACGTAACGCTCGGGTTACCTATCCTATTTTCTGCTCGAATTCATTTTCCTCGTTTTTGCAGATTTTAGCCATTATATTTTTCCTTCTTTCTTCTTTTATATATATATTGTATATAATAATAAGAAGATGACAGAATACTTGGTACTTCGAGCCACGCTGAGGATAAACTGAATCAATCGTGGAAGTCAGATACTCAAGAAATTTCTTTTGAACATGATCGTTTTGATTTATATAACAGTTCTAATATGGACTCCAAATCAACGAAGCATATTCCAATTTTGAACCTACATATGCAAATTACATATATAATGTTTTTTATGCAGCCAAGTCTTTAATAAGGATACAGTTTCGAACAATAGAACCTAACGGTCCATTGTCACTATTTACAATTTGAGTACAAAATTAATCCTATTGTCAAATGTCACAAACTGTTTCGGGCCTCCATTACTATTTGTTGTTTTCGACAGAATGTAATCATTTTGCATCTAGTGATATCCAAATGCAGGTTATTCAATCAATACCAAATTTCCAACTTAGATAGTTGACACTGTAAATACTCAGGATCAATGATGCCCTTGATTTAAAAGAACAATTTTGAGTTATCGGCCAATATTAATGTTTCACAATGAATATTGCTACTTATATCGTTAACCAAGAGCAGAAAAGGCAATGGCCCCAAGTCCGAACCCTGTGCTACCCCTGAAGATGCTGTATAGCGAAAAAACTCGAATGTAATAGGACTTTAATAAAGATATCAAGTGGTTAGTAACTTCAATACATAATTAAATAAGACGGATACCCCATACAGATCGAGGTTAAACTGCAGTCGAATAATGTCAATATTCATTCGTCGGATAGCACTTCCTTGTATCCAATACAAAGAATCAAGCAATGGAATATGATGGACCCCATAAAAAACAATTTATCTACTGCATCCTATTACATATACTACAACCACAATAATGGCTCCTAAAGTGAATTTCATCTTTCTTTGATGAGAATGGATCGTGTCCGCGAATTTAACACCATATATTATATGAGTTTTTCATTCGTGAAACAGTTTTCGACTACGATCTAGAAAGAAAATGCTAAGTTTCCTCGTTGCAACTGTGTTTTTCATAGTGGTAGTGTCTGAAGAAACAGTGGATTTGTGTGCAAAAAATAGTACCGACTATGCGACGTACAGTACTAACGATCAGTCCCAGTGTAATTGCAGCGGTCTTTGTGTTAGAAAGTGTTGTCAGTATGGTTTCTATCATGTGCATATCGAATATGACTCAGGTACGAACATGCTGACGGATTGCATAGTATGCGCAGCATTTACAGTTTTTGCTAAGGGTGCATTTTGTTTTGCTAAAATTAGAATTAGAGAATGCCATATGTATACATTCGTCCAGTCGTCGTCACTTTTAAGTTACTTAATACGGTTAGGACTCTTGCAAACGCAGTATCTGTTGTTTTGAGTAGTAGTATAATATGCTTTTGAAAGTAGCATTTTGTTTAGAAAACGTAGGTATATAGATGAAATATGGTGGTATCAATAACATGGTTTCAATGCTATCCTTATCATTCACCATGATTCTGTTATATAAACAAACTTTATGAGACATATAATCTCGCATATAATACTCCAGGCAAGATTTGCATTGTCTACTTTGAAAAATAAACTTTTGTTAGCGCAGGAATATCAAGGATGCTCAAGTAAAATTCCTTAGAATTTTGAACAATAAAAGACTTACACAGTGCTCTTAAAAAAGGCATCACTTGTTTTTGAACGAGTTCAAAATAGCTGTTGGGTCCCATCTTGATCAGCACTGTATAGAGTATCCAGAATCGGGGAAATGTACATGATACTCGATCCTCCGGTACAATAAATATCATTACAACAGAGTTTTACCACTCGCCAAACCCGAAACTTGTTTTGCTATTTGGTTTTTCTCCCTCTAGTTTATCACAATACTTGCGACTGATTTATTAAAATTTATGACTATGTCGACTGGACTATTGCATTCCGCGCTATTGACTATCGGCCGTCTCCACTCTCTCTGCCCTCGAAAAGTGTATTTATTTCCAAATCGACGAGTCCAAAAGCACTCTCGCGTTTTCTGGAGCGAGCTCAGCACGGGTTGTACGTGTTGCCTAAACGTCATAAGGCTTGTTATCAATCTTTGGCTTTGATGTGATGTAAAATCTGCTTCTGAGATGGCATTACTGGAGGTCTGAGCTGTAAATTGTATGTGTTGATGATAATTACATTGGGCTCTTGTCTCAAATACACTTAATTGAGATTCAAAGCTAGAAATTAGTTGCGCATCCACTTTTTCTTATCCATTCTCGAAATTACATATACAAATTTGCTGAATTTCAAAAATGAGAGAGATGAGAAATAATTATATTCACTGTACACTGTCGAATTACAAGCCAAATACATGCTAACAGTAATTACACACAACGCGGGCGCGGTGATGATTTCCCGTAATTCTCCTCAGTTTTTCGTAATTTATAACTTTGAACATAACCTCTCTTCAGATTTTATACACATGTAGACCAATACACATAATCACCCAGATGCGATCTTGCTATTCAACCAACTTTCTTCTCAGAGATAAAAACTGCAGACAGATCACTCAGCCTCACAAAACTATGCAACCAATAATGCGTAGCTTAGTTGAGTGATGCCTCCGTAGATGGACGTTCACTACGATCCCAGTGAGCAAACGTGGAATGACTGTTTGCGCCCTAGAAACTACCTAGTCTGCAAGTTGACATCTTATAGGTTTTTTTTGACGTTTTATAGGTTTTTTACATGATACCTGTGCGGGTCTTTATCGAAGCTTAGCTAATGGCGACCGATCTCGATGCGTGGCGAACGTTCGCGCAACTCTGGTTGCCTAAGCTTTGACGTTACGAGGGCCTCTCATTGTTACTCAAAGTTCTAATTACGGGGGCGTTACATATTGACAAATTTTGGCAATGCTTCTGGATTAACAGTCACAGGAGATTTGTTATCTATTTTGCAATACAATTTCTCTCCCTATTTTTTCAATGATCTAGTATAGAGATATCTCAAGTTATTAATTCCTGTCTTAGAATTTTTATATAGCCCTACTACTATAAATTTGCGCATACTATGCATAGGAGCATCTGAGTCATTTTGCAAGAAAAGTGAGACGTTATTTAACTTTTCTGTACCTATATTCAACGTTACCCAATACCGTTACAACATGACTGACTTTTCTGTGGGCCTCTTGACTTGCAACGAGAACTCTTACGTGCGGTACTTCAAACTGAACAATTCCGATCCAACTGAAAGGTACTACGTCCAAAACAATGGCAGTTTGTACTACCATCGATCCAGGAGGTTTTATGCGCCCGACAGGTTCTGCGTGGATGAAGAAGACGGTCTATCGGTCTATTTGTGCTATTCGCATGTTCCCCAGAGGCCTGCTTTGCCTGTCCAAGCAGGTAAATATTACTGTATAGTTCATCATTCCGTAGGCCAGGGCTATCCAAGGGCCACTTCAAAAAAAAATGCAGTTTTCTATACAACATTATTATTGAGTTTTAATAGGTATATACTATACTATATGGTAAACAAAAATAGTTTTTCTATTATTTTTATTTTCAAGAAATATGAAATGTCATAGCTTTGGTGCCAACAGTGACAATACAGGAACATTTATCAAATCCCCCGTAGTCTGACACCAACTTATTCACGACTTCAAAAATATCTGTACCCTTCGTTGTACCATGGAGAGGAATAAGGTCAAGCATCTCCTCTGCTACACTGAAGTCGTCTTGAATAGTTCGGATAAAAATTACAAGCTGGCTAATGTCAGACAGATCAGTGCTTTCATCCAGGCATAGCGAAAAATATTTACATTTTTCAACCACATCACGCAATTTTTTGGATACAGGTTCACTGATATGGTCTTGCAATTGTTTGATGCGATACTGACACTGTTTCAAATTTTTCGGCAACTTTTAATTCATTGAATTGTTTCGCCATTTGTAATGCACACTTTTTGATAAGCATTCCATCACGCCAGTGGCGTCACATGTTATTGTATTTTATCGTTAATGTAAGAATTGTACATATTCGGTATTTGAGAGTAATTTATACATATGTGATGTATACATGACCAGTGAAGCGGGCCGCAAGAAAGGAGAGGCCGTATGTTGGACAGCCCTGCTTTAGGCCAAAGAATATACAGGGTGTCCGCAAAGTTGGGGTTTTCCTTTACACGACGTGTAGATCTTGAAAACATAAGCAATTTTTCTTAGTACCATATATACCAATGTTTTAAGGGAACCGAGATAAAGGGCTCTGCAACATCAAAAATATCTGAATACCGTCCTGTAGCCGCGACATCACCGACTGGTACAAGGTCACTGGCTCAACCCGACGACAGAACTGGGTCGGGGTCAGTGTGTCAGGTTTTTGTTTTTAACAATATTGAGCACAAAACACATAAAATCATAAAAATATATAATAATAATATATATCTATTTTTTCTTGTTAGTACAATAAGTTTGAAATAAAAATGTTTCGTTAATTTACAATACCTGGAATTTTATTTAGGCGCCGCCAGGTTTTTTAGACTTACAAAATCAAGCGCCGTGATCCAAATGGAGATTAACAATTCAATATAATGTCAGTCTAAGCAGCCTGGCGAGGCCATGTATGATTCTGGTGCTGTCAGGCATAAATGACCGACGCCGCCGAATAATGCCTAACAGTATGTCAGTCATAAACGAGTGACAGCACAAAATAAAACAAGAATAAAATAGTATGCCGGCAGTCAGAGTGTTAACTTTATCACTTACTGAAAAAAAATTCCAAATATCACTAATCTTTCGGCGCTTTGACATATTTATAAGGTGCTTGCAACTCACAACAATAACAATAAAAACTAACAAAATAGGTTAGGCTACGCTGTAGCGACCCTATACTTCCCGCGCGATGATCGCTATGTGTATATGCTTCCTGGCAGCGACCGCGACCGAAACAGCGTTACAACTACCGATCAGTGGTTACCGATACCGATACTTCCAAACAGCGATTTGGGTCGCTGCTTCATGGAGAATCAGGTCGCCGGGACTAACAGCGACGATTCAAGTCACCGGGAAAGGTCGCCGGTACCGATATATCGATCATCTCTAGTCAGGTCAGTATGCAACCTTCAACCGACGGTTACGGTCACGCGTGTAGAGGTAATCGCGTAGACGAGAATCCCTCAACAAGCACTAGAAACGTGGCTAGAGATGTGCAAGTATCAAAAACTAAACTGTGGCAAACGCTGCGTGAAGAGGGGCTGTATCCGTTTCACGTCCAACGTGTACAAGCCCGTCAACCTGACGATTTTCCAGCAAGAGTGCGGTTATGTGAGTGGTTGTTGCATCAACATGACAATAATCCGGACTTTTTGAAGTGCATATTGGTGACAGACGAATCTACGTTCACGCGTAATGGGGTGAATAACTTTCGCAACACTCATGTTTGGTCAGTAGAAAATCCGCACGCTGTCCGTCGGGCACATTTTCAGCAAACATTTTCGGTGAATGTTTGGGCTGGCATGGTGAACGGTATGCTCATTGGACCATTTATTCTTCCAAATCGATTGGACGGGATGCAATACCTAGACTTTTTACGCAACATTTTGCCTTCCTTGCTAGAAGATTTGCCATTAAGTGTAAGACAATCAATGTGGTTTCTGCGTCTGCTCGGTAGCGCATCAGCTGATTTCATTTTCTGTTGGAGCGGTATGATTTCGGGCAGAGACGTACTTAGCCCTTCTCGTCAACTGGAGAGTGAGTACTTTTTCCTTTATTTTTTGTTACTTGGTCGCCCTCGTTTCACTACACATTACCTTTGTTATTTCAAGGGTAGTTGTTTCTGAAAAAGAAAACCCCAACTTTGCGGACACCCTGTAGAGTTACCAGTAGAACAGACACTCCGCCTGAAGGTATGATAGTGCCTTTCACATTGCGCTTGTGTGACAAATTTAATCCAAATCCCGAGCGGTCCAAGGATTATCCGACTGACATGCAGGCAGGTCGATGACATGAGTGGCATATAATATAAAAAAACACAATATGTCACTTTCGTATTTTTCCATGGTTACAAGTAAAAGAAGAAATTGTGGTAGCTTTGTTTTTGCAATGAGTTGAACACGAGCTTATGTTTCGCCACCTTGTCAAATAGCATTGGCATCTGTGTGCATCAACAATTATTACTATATTCACTCGTCCATATCATATTACAGCATGATTTATGAAATGTAATCGGTGTCGGAGTGCAATTAGTTCGCTGATAATGAGGTATGCGCTGTTGTTATGAAACCTGCTTATGTTCAGATACACTGTGATCTGTTGTAGGAATGGTTGCTTCGATGTTTCCAGTTAAGAATTGCGCCTGGGGAAAACCAGTGTCAAAATCGCGGGGCCATCAATCCGATGTCGAAAGTGGGGATTTCCGTATTAGATCAGGTTAACTACGGTGTTTGTCCGAAAAGTAATAGGACTGAGTCGATTTAAAAAAAATTATTGAGCCAATCGTTACAATTCTTTAAAAACTTCAAAAATAGGCACCTTCTGCGTCGATGCATATATAAATAATAAATAGTGGTGCATATAAACGTTTTATCAAGTTAAAAAATTTAGTGCATTTCTTTTTGTGGAATCCAGTGTTTTAATCCGCACCCAAAAAGAACCCAGAAAAACGCAACAGTATTTTTCTCGTAATGGACAAAGAGAAGAATTAAATTCCAATGAAATCGTTGAAGGAGGAGTTGACAGAATCAGAATTCCTTATTGCGACAGTGCTTTCATATGCTGCAGCTAAAACTTCGAATACAGAATATATCTCATTATACTATTTTGAGTCATTTCATGGTCAAAATGAAGAAGATTCTGCCCCCAGTGCGACAACAACAGCATTGTCCAGAGTAGGTGAAATTTTTATACCTGCCCAACTTCTTCCAGTTATTCGGAATAGCCTACTGAGCGAGGGCCGTGGCAAATGCTTGTTCCGGAAGTTGATGTATCCAGTATACAACTTCTTCCGTCCAAGTGATTGTACACGCGTTAAGGAATACCTCAGTACCGATTGCCGGGTGGCGGTACAAGTCCGCCAACGGGCCACTTTAGGTCTATTTAACATCACTAACACGTAAAAAGAAGTTGGTAGACAAGGACCAGTCGACCGAGGCGGTACCACCCGCTAGCTTTTCCCAGGGTGTCTTATAAATGTCCGCATGTTTCCACACCTAAGCTAAACAGTCGGTTATCTTCCAAAACAAAGAAATTAATGATGATGGATCCCTCGAGTACTAAGGAATCCGGACGTAAACTCACTCCACTCTCGGAATGTCCGGGTGGAGGGTGGGCTCGAGGGAAGAACATCGAAGATAAAATTTGAATATCTGCGGGATTAACAGCAACATTGATGCTGTTCATCACTACCTGCAATCCAATCGTCCTGCCGTGCTTTTCTTGGCGGAGACAAAAATCTCAGAGACTGCACCGATTAACCATCTCGACTTCTCAAACTACGAGGTGCACTCCAATCTGAGAAAGAACGGGGGAGTTGTGGCTTTTGTCCGCAGCAGTCTTTCCTGCTCCAGGGATCTTTCTTTGGAATCAAACCGGAAGGACATTCTATGGCTTCGCCTCAACTCCAAAACATCATCCAAATTTATTGGCTGCCTTTATCGCTCTCCCTCGAACCATAACTGGGATGACCTACTGGAATACCTCGCCGTCCAGATCGACTTCCTGAACATCAATCACCCCGCTTCAGAGATAGTTCTTCTCGGTGATTTCAATGCCCATAATGAGCTTTGGTTGGGCTCAAATAAGACCAATGCAACAGGTCGTGCAGTCGAAGCGTTCGCTCTTACTCAAGGGCTGATCCAGCTGGTGACGAGCCCTACTTTTTTCCCCCGCGTCTCGTCACACGCCAGTAGCCTGCTGGATCTCTTTCTGACCACGCATCTTGCCCCTTACAGCACTGCTGTCCTGTCCCCCCTGGGTAACTCAGACCATGGTGTTGTGGAGGTTAGGTTTCGGTCAGAACCCGCTGCGGCAGCAGAAACTCGTACAGGCCGCAAAACTTGGCTTTACGGACATGCCGACTGGGAGGGGCTCAGAGACTTCTTCTCTAGCTTTCCTTGGAGAGATGTCTGTTTCACTGACGCGGATGCGTCGACTGTCTGTTCTTCGATAACCGAAATTATCCACGTCGGAATGGAGGAATACATCCCTCACACAGTGAAAGCTCCTAAACCAGGGTCCAACGGCTGGTTTAACAAATCGTGTGACACTGCTCGCCAGCAGAAGATCAAGGCACACAGAACCTACTTACAAAACCCCACTGTAGAGAATAGAAAAGCTCGACGTCGAGTCCAGAAACAAATATAACGAAGCGGTTCGCAATGCCAAAAACCAGCATGATATAAAAGTTAGGCACAGGGTAATGTCGCAGCGCAATGGCAGTCGGTCTTTCTGGACTTTGGCCAAGCAGATTGAAAAGAACTTCTCACACAGTAGCCTTCCACCACTTACGTGTCAGGATGGAACTATTGTATTCGACTCAAAGGCCAAGGCGGAAGTGCTAGCCAAGATCTTTGCTGCCAACTCCACCATGGATGTCTCCACCAACGCCCAAGTGCCGTCAATTCAAAGGGTTCCCCACACTATCCGGGAGGTAACATTCAGGCATAAGACCGTAAGACGAGTGCTCTTGTCGCTCGACATCAACAAAGCTTCTGGTCCGGACTTGATTCCTGCCATCGTACTGAAGAGATGTGCAGCGGAGCTTGCTCCAGTTCTTTCGCGTCTCTTCCAGATATCTTATGAATCCGGCACCTTCCCTGAAAACTGGAAATTTGCTCATGTCCAGCCCATCCCAAAAAAAGGGTCTAAGACCAACCCTTACAAATACAGACCTGCTTTCTGTTATAAATAAAGTGATGGAGAGGTGCATAAATCGCGAGCTTCTGGACTACCTCGAACGTCACAGCTTGATTAGCGACAGGGAGTACGGTTTCCGGCACCAACGATCCACAGGGGACCTCCTAGCTTACGTCACGCAATTGTGGAGTAAACTCATCCAGTCTCATGGTGAGGCTCATTTCGTTGCTGTTGACATCACGAAATCGTTCGATCAGCTGTGGCACACTGCCCTCTTAAGCAAACTTCCATCCTATGGCCTCCCAGAAAAGCTTTGCAGATGGGTGGCTGACTTTATCTCTGGCCGCAAGATATCCGTCGTAATTGACGGATTCTCCTCTTCATCCCACAACGTCAACGCGGGTGTTCCCCAGGGATCGGTCTTGGCTCCAACACTGTTTCTCTTACATATCAACGACCTCCTTTCCTGCACGATCAACCCAATCCATAGCTTCGCTGGTGACAGCACTCTACATGCAGGAATTCAGAGTAACAAGCCGATCTCTGCCGCTGGGCTGGAAAAAAGAAGACTAGCGACGACTTCTTTTCTGACAAGAGACCTGGAGGCTATCACTGCTTGGGGACGCAACAATCTTGTACAGTTCAATGCTTCCAAAACACAGTACTGTACTTTGACGAACAAAAAGCGAATTAGCGCTCATACAGTTTCGATGGACGGTCGAGTTCTACCAAAGAGCCATTCATTTCGGTTGGTCGGAGTCCAGATCACCGAGGACCTGATCTGGCACGAACACATCTCGTCAATAGCTGCAGCTGCTGGGAAAAAGCTAGGCTATTTGTTTAGGGCTAAGAAGTATTTTTCTCGGCGTGACCTTCTCACTCTATACAAGGCCCAGATAAGGCCTAGCCTCGAGTATTGCTCACACATTTGGGGTGCTGCCGCCCCGACTACATTGTCTATGCTCGATGCTGTCCAGAGGAGGGCGGTCCGACTGATCGATGACTCTTCTCTAACAGACAGTCTCATGACTCTTTCGCACCGGCGGGCCGTCGGCGATCTAGCTCTTTTCTATCGCTACACCAACGGGCTTTGCTCCTCAGAGCTCTCTTCCATGATGCCGCCGCGCGATGTGCCTGCCAGACACACCCGCCTGACTTCGGCGTCCCATCCTAACCGTGTCAAACTTCGTACATCCAGAACTGGGCGATACGACCGCTCCTTTGTCCTGAGGGTGTCTAGATTGTGGAACAATCTACAAGGGGAAGCTTTTCCCAGTTCTACTAACCTTAGGCAGTTCAAAAATCGTATTAACAAAATTTCTTTGGGATCATCATAGCAGCCGCGGTGTTCCGGCATTTAGGCTTCTGCCTGCGCGGCTCTTTCGATATAAAAAAATGCCTTCTGTGACGCCTTCAATGCTTGGAAATCGCGCTGGCAGCGCTGCATCGACGCAGAAGGAGCCTATTCTGAAAGTTTTTAAAGAATTGTAACGATTGGCTCAATAATTTTTTTTAAAATCGTCTCAGTCCTATTACGTTCCGGACAAACCCCGTATGCATGCCATTTACCACGCTAGCCCAAACATTTAATGAAATTCTATGTTGAAAATTTTTACAGAATGCGGATTTTCTACTGCCCAAACATGATTGTTGTGGAAATTGCGCATTCCATTTCATGTAAATGTGGCCTCGTCTGTACACAAAATTAATTACGTAAAATCGTCATTTCTTTTCCAGAATAATCTTCAGGCTGTAACGCTTGTACCCGTTGATAATGATAAGGATAATACTGTTCTTGTCGTATTGTCTTCTACACCATTTCTGAAATGCTTCCTTAAAGGAAACCTTTCCGCATACAACATTCATGCTGCGGCTGCATTTTGTTGCGTCTCTCAGTATGTTAGTATTATGTCCACTAGTTCATTGTAAACATGGGCAATTATTTTCGCACAAAATAAACAGACAAATGAAAGTATACGCACTATTAAACTACTGATACAAACGATCGAATCAAAGACTCCTACAGAAAACCAACGCTAAGATTTCACACGGTCGAGAAAAGCAAAAATCTGTGTAAGAACATTCTTATTTTTCTAAATTTTATTCGTTTACTATTGCTTCCATTGTGTAACTTTTATATAGGTGATTTTTGGTCGACAAGTCCTACTAGCAAATAAAACAAATGACTCAACTTTGGATTGGAAACACCTTGTATATTTTTCTGAATTTTACGATCCTTAAATGTGCCATACATTTTGATTTGTGTTACTCTACCTATGATGGTTCTCTATCTATTTCGTAAAGTAGATTGTCTCAGTCATAATGATGCATTGATATACAGGGTGTAAACGTTATGATAGTCATTATTTAAATGGGTGATAGAGGGGGTTGAAAGAAGCAAAAAGTTTCATAAAAAATCCACTTATAAATAGGGAACACAATTTTGATACATACATTGTTTTTCTTTTTAAAACCCACAGTGCACTTTTTTGTATTTAAAGAAGGTGTTCAAAATGTCGTCCTCTACTTTCCACACAAGCTTCGTTACCACGAACCCAGTTTCTTCTTACTCTAGGTCCTCGAAGTTGTCCATTTATTATTTCAGCCGCATTAAAAATTTTATCGCGAAGTTGTGCTTCAGTTGTTATTGGACCAGCCCCATAACCATCCCTTTAAGTTCTCCCCAATACCAGAAATCCATCGGATTGAGGTCAGGAGATCTTGCTGGCCATTTTCAAGGATCAGGAGCGTTTCGACCGATCCAGCGATTTGGATAATGTTCATTCAAACACTGAATGACACCTCTAAAAATGTGTGGTGGTGCCACGTCATGAAGAAACCACAAATTCTGTCTCCGTTGTAATGGCATGTTGTTTAAGGTCTGTTCCAAAAGTTCTGGTAGGTTATTGGCTAGAAAGCTAAGGTATCCTTCTCCTGACAGGCCAATTACCGGTTCGATAAGAGTGATGAATGACCGACGCGCTGTTGTCATGTGTGTTTTAAATATTTAATTTAATGAAACTTACCTACTTATTGACTATAAATATAAAGCACTAAAGTTGTAAACTATAAAGACATTTAGACAAAAATCTATTGACTTGTGGACCATGGGTCATATGAACTTTTTGACTTGTTTTGACCACCCCTATTACCCATTTCAATAATAATACGTTTACACCCTGTAGAACAGACACGGACTGACAAATTGACATAAATGAGAAATACCGACTTATATGATGCAGATATGTTTAAGCGACAGAAAACTTGTGAACCGAAGAATCTAGCAAAATTTTGCCTTCTCTAAATAACAATATAGTTCCATGGTGAAAATCGTCTATACATTTTTTTCCAAATCCCGATATCCTGGTGTATATCCCGACATGTGTGGTCCTCCTATGCATTGATAAAAATCTTAGTTCAAAATAAGTATACAATAGAAGCAATTAAGCAGCACATTTATCGATTACTTCAATATGATAACCATATATCATTTATAGGTTTTTTATTAATCGCCCAGTGGCGGCAGAGTAGTCATCGAAAAAGAAGAATATTCAGCTGCTCTTTGGGTCCAACATTAGTGTACATGTCAAATTATGTAAAATCAAAATATTAATTATATTATTTTCGTGTCGAAGGGCGTACACGTTTACAGATTTCAAAAATTATTATTATTGTGCATTTAGCAACAGTCTCCTTACCTGATGAAAATAAAAATACTAGCAAATTTCTGAAACTGTTTCTCCACATACCATAGAAATATGCTAAAACAAATATACCTTACCTATATGTAAACATAAAGAGTGTAATGTGCATAGCAATGTTGTCAACACACATGGTTGAAAATCACGCTCTTGTCTGTTTGTTATGGATGATATACTGATACGAAGTTACTGGATAGGTTTTCAGTAAATTTTTTCAGTTGATAAAGTGGCAAACGTGGATACACCCAGCGACGTACCGATTAACTTGTGCTGAACAGAAATAAAAATGTCGCATTCATATGTTCATTTTCAAATTTTTCATGCGTATTAATTGTCGTAATCATTTTTCAATTTCTTCATTATTTAAATCAGGAACCTGGAAAACGGCGTGTAATTCTTCAAGAACTTTAACCCCACTCAAAAATGGCTGGATTGTTGAAATTTATTGAGCATAACAAAATATTGCTTGAAAACGGCCGGGAGCTTTTTTGTCTTTTCACAAATTTTCAAAATTGTGTCGTTCTACAATAGAATACAATAGAATGAGTGCAGATTACTTTTTTCTTGTGCCAAACAATCTACAACGTGCAATGCAAGTGATTACAACACTTCCTCTTCCAATGGCTTTAGAAGTATACTAAGTGACATATAAATCCGAACACCCAGTTTAAATGGTTTTATTTTAATAAAATTTTGTATAAGTACTTAATGAAGCATAATAAGTAAATGATAAAAATTTCAACATGATTGCACTGCTTTAAAGCCCTTTGACCTTTAATAATGTGTGGATGCACCCTGATGTGCTACGCATTCTCCAACGCGCCTAGGCATGCTTCTGAGCAGGTGGTCAATGTCCTCCTGTGGTATCTCATTCCAGGCAACCACCAACTCCTCTCGAAGTGCTTCTAGAGTCTGAGGAGGACGTTGCAAATTGAGCAATCTCCTACCCATCATATCCCACACGTGCTCAGTTGGGGATAAGTCGGGAGATCTTGGTGGCCATGGTAATAATGTGACATCATTATGTTGAAAGAAGTCTATTGTGACTCTTGCAACATGTGGTCGGGCATTATCTTGTTGGAAAGTTGGATCTGCCAGGGTGACAAGATAGGGTAAAAGATGGGGTTCTAGAACTTCGTGGATATAACGCTGCGCGTTCATGTTACCTCTGATGAAGATTAAAGGTGACCTGGAACCATAAGCTATAGCACCCCAAACCATAACTCCAACAGTGTGATGAACATGTCTTTCAACAAAAAACTGTGGATTCCTCCTTTCACCACGTCGCCTTCTAATCCTGGCACGACCATCGTGCATGCCTAAACAAAATCGAGACTCGTCACTAAAGACAATACTGTTCCATTCCTGATCCCAGAGTGACCGTTGTCTGCACCACTCAAGGCGATTACGTCGGTGTTCTCGAGTTAAAGGGAGGACCCAGTGTGGCCGGTATGAAAACAAGCCAAAACTTCTCATTCGTCGGTAAACACTTCGCATGGCAATAGGTCGTCCGTGTTCTGCAAACCATTCATTTGCAATGGACCTGGTAGTGAAGAAACGGTCCCTTAAGGTCAATAATCTTAGGCGGCGATCTTCACGGTCTGTTGTTCTACGGCGGCGTCCAGTGCCCCTTGCTCTTTGCGTACGGCCTTCTCGAAGCCATGCCTGACAACACTTAACCACAGTGTCTACACTTCTTTGCACTCTAACTGCAATTGCCCGAAAAGAAAGTCCAGCTTCCCGAAGTCCCACTATACGGACCCTATCAAACTCACTAAGTTGACGAAATCGTACAGGTCTCCGTACTCTAGGCATCGTAACCGATCGTAAAGAATGTCAAGAACCAAAATCCGCCAACGTTGATTCTTTACTGCGGCTGAAATATTCATTTTTAGAGCGTTAGTGAATTAAAAAAAACAGTATAAAAACCGGAATGTCCAACTGATAAGCCTGAAAATTTGTTCACTTGTTATTTACAGTAAGATGGGTATTCGGATTTATATGTCACTTAGTATAAAAACAGTATCGGTGTACACCTCGAATGCAAGGCGTGATATAAACGAAAGATACTAGGCCTGTAAATTAAGTGATGAGACTGATTCTTTTAAAAAAAATTATTCACACGTAATTACCATTTTATATTGTCACTCTCGAAATAATTTCCTTCTGAATACACAGTGCAGTGCTGGAACTCCGATACTGGACTAGCCTGATCGGTTACAGCCATTTGAACGTTTTCGATTGTCCCAAAATTAGTTCCTTTGAGGTGATTTTTTAACTTCGGGTAAAGAAAAAAATCACAAGGACTCAAGTCATACAAACAAGGAGGCTGAGGAGCCACAGGGCCAAAAACTCCTTTATTGACATTAACTCTCTCTCTGAAGAGGAGCATTATCGTGATGACAGTTGTTCTTGATCTGATGAACGATGATGTGAGTCAAATTCCACTCTTCCCCGATCATTCTGATTATCAACGGACAATCTGAACGCACAAGATCTCTCTCTCTCTTTCCCTTCTGAAAATGCCTTAAACCACCGAAAAACCTGGGCTCCTATCAAAACACTATATCTGTAGGCCTGCTGAAGTTTAGCAGTGCACTGTGTCCAAAACTTAATAGCACATCGTTGCTCGAAATTGATTTCTAGAACACAATAGAAAAAATGAAATGGCTCGAGCGAGTTTAAACTTGAACTGAAGGCGGGTCACATGTTCCCCTGTTTCCCCTCCAAGCCCGGCGCTTCCAGTGTTGCCAGATCGAACGTGACGTTGCCAGTCTCGTCGCTTGATTTACAGTCCTCGTATCCACTGCCTACATACTGTAACTATTATGTATCCATCGAACAAAGAGACCAAACCTAAACATATTCACGTATACTCCACGTGATCGCGCTCCAGAACGCCGAGCACGTTACAGGGCCGTACTAAGAATAAATGATTTGTGGTTCTGGATCAAAAAGTATGCAAAATTATTGCAGGCGTGTACCCTATACGAAAAGCTTGGAATTAATGTATTTTTTAACTTAACTGTCGTGACCAAAAAGAAAACAACTGTCTATTGTTGTTTTTAGTATAAGTGTTTTATCGAGAAATTATACTCTAAATGTGTCGTAAGGCGCATTTATAAAGCAGGCTTTTAAAAAATGTCTTGACACATTAAAACGATAATTGCATATGCATACAAGTATACCTAACCACCGCTTGAACAGGGACGTCAGCGTGCAAACAGTTAATTTTAATATTAGACTAAAAAATGAACAGTTAGGTGCAGTTGAAAGAAAAAGGATTTGAATACATAATAATATATACTAAATATTATACAAAAATTTATTGCACAGACATTTTACCTCTAAAACCGGAAATACATATATTTGAAAATGAAAATCATTCTAGATCTGACGCCGTGGAACTCCCACTGTCATCAAGATTTATGATTGAAGGGGCAACGTGAGTATCAATGATACCATCTAATTCCCACATTTTAGGTACGACCTTTTCTTTTACACGCTGATACATTTTCCCACTTATTCGGTATTATTCTTTGTATAGCATCATGAAAAGTATTTTTAAGGTCAGAAAATTTAAAACATTTATTTTCTGCTGCAACATAGTTTTTGTCTGCCCAAATGAGCTCAATCGGATTGAGCTCACAATGGTAAGGAGGCAGTCGTAAAACAGTTTTATTTTGTTTTTTGCCATTTCATCAATTATGTTCGGGTTATATTTATTTTTAATCGACTTCACAATGTGTAACAATTCTGCCTTAACCGTTGTATTATCATAGCCAATCTTTTGTTTTTACGCCATCCTTGAATTTCTGATTTTTTTGTTGACGTTGTTGGAATTTTCTCTAATTTTCGCGTGTGGAATGAAGCATTATCTAATACTATAACCGAATTATCTTCAAACTTCGGTACAGTATTTGAGAACCAATTTTCGAACGAGGCTCCATCCATTTCTTCATGGTAGTCTCCCGTTTCTTTGAATTCAAATGTCCATAAAGCATCGGACACAAACCCATCTTCATTACCGATGTGGCAACTTATCCATCGCTTACATTTTCCAAAAAATAATTCATTTTGGACACTTTAAGTCCGCTCCTATTGAAAGCATTAAAAACCCAACAAAATGATTGCTTGATTTCTTATCTCGAGATAGTTTAAGCATGTTCAAAAACAAAAATAAAATATAATTTTAGTTGAAATTCCTCGTCTTACAAGTATTGAAAAATATGTAGATGTTAGCTTTGTAAACAATGTCCTGAACACTTGAGTCACTCCTTCCTTGCATTTCGTAGCTACAAAAGTTGATAATTATTTGGTTTTCGCTAACGCTAAAATGAAGCCTTTTAGCTCTTTTTTTAGGCGGTGTGCAGCTTATATCAACAACTTCATCAACTGTATCCGTATCAGATATTTTGAGTTCTACGAAATTGACTGACAAATCAGTACACAGTAATACCAGTATAAATCTGATGCCAACTCTGTATTGTACGTTGTACGGCCAGCCACCGGGACGCTGCCACTTCGGTGCGCAGTACTACAGAGTTGCAATCAGGGATCAGGCATTCGTGTGGCATAATATTCCTTCTTGGCATGTCCTTGATTCCGCGGTTGCCATTTGTCGTCAGGTTTTGTTTATATTTGTTGAATTTGATGTTGTTGTTATTAGTTAATCGTTATAGTTATATATTGTTAGCTAAGATGTCCAGTACAGACAAAGCTGATGAGACTGCAAGCTATTGTCTGAATCAAACTAGAAAACGGTAAAAAAAGCATTTGAGTGTTGAGATAAAAGAAGTGATTCTAAATGTGTTGCCAAGTTTCATGCGATCGACGTTTAACAAATTACTGAAACATTTACATTTCAAATCGAAAAAAACGGAGGCGCAATAGCCTACTTTTAGGTAGTGTAGAAATTGTGTTAAGGAGGAGAGAATATTTGGTCAAAAAAAGCAATATAAGCAACAAGGGCTCGACCTATTCTGCCCAATAACAGTTATGTCCCCTGTCTCTTGAAATATATCAGTGTACTGATCACTCAATGATCACGCGATGACACTGTTTTGGTTTAGTCTCTTTCTTCGATACATACATAATAAAAGGAAACTAATCGGTGATTTTTTTGATAGTATCTTTTTGGCAACACTGTTTTTGACAGATGCCGCGTGAATCGTGTCTTGTGTCATTGTCAAACTTGGTCTATAATTTAACCATGAATCGACTTATGAACGAACAACGTTTGCAAATTATTGAATTTTACTATCAAAATTCATGCTCGGTTAAGAGAGTGCATCGAGCACTGCTTCCAATTTTTGGGCAAATTGGTCGGCCTACTGAGGGAGCTATTCGGAAGCTTGTGAATAAATTTCGAACGCAATTTACATTATTGGACATTAAACCACCAACACGCAGACGTAGAGTGAGGACTGAAGAAAATATTGCGGCTGTATCCGCCAGTGTTAGTGATGACCGTGAAATGTCGATTCGCCGCCGTTCGCAGCAATTGGGCCTCTGTTACTCCACTACGTGGAAAATTTTGCGACAGGATTTGGGTGTAAAACCTTATAAGATACAGCTGGTGCAAGAATTGAAGCCACACGACCTCGCACAACGTTTCCAATTTGGTAAGTGGGCGCTGGCAAAGTTGGAGGAAGATCCACATTTTTATCGAAAAATTGTGTTCAGCGACGAAGCTCATTTCTGGTTGAATGGGTACGTTAACAAGCAAAATTGCCGCATCTGGAGTGAAGACCAGCCAGAAGCATTGCAAGAGCTACCAATGCATCCCGAAAAAATCACTGTTTGGTGTGGATTATGGGCCGGTGGCATCATCGGGCCGTACTTCTTCAAAGACGACAATGGCCGGAACGTAACTGTGAATGGCGAGCGCTACCGTGCGATGATAACAAACTTTTTTTTGCCCAAAATGGAAGAGCTGGACTTGGCTGACATGTGGTTTCAGCAAGACGGTGCCATATGCCACACCGCACACGAAACAATGGCCCTATTGAGAGGCGAGTTCGGTGAACAGTTTATCTCACGTTTGGGGCCCGTCAATTGGCCGCCTAGATCGTGTGATTTAACGCCGTTGGACTGTTTCTTGTGGGGCCATGTTAAGGCTAATGTCTACAGGGATAAACCAGCAACGATTGACGCACTGGAAGCCAATATTGAAGCATTTATTCGTGAGATACCGGCCGATATGTTGGAGAGAGTGTGCCAAAATTGGACCTTGCGCATGGGCCATCTAAAGCGGAGCCGCGGCCAACATTTACATGAAATAATCTTTAAACATTAAATTATATCGACCGTTCTATCGACTCAAATAAAGATTTAATCGTTTTTTCAAATTTTTTGTGTTTTTCTTTTGAAAATCAAATCCTATACCTCTTAAAAAGTCACCCGTTATAAAAGTAATTAGTTTTTCGTGTCACTCAGTTTTATTAAATCGCACCCGTTAAAAGAATCGTTTCTCCGCCTATGTGCCATCGTCGCGTTACCCGGAACACTTGTTTCGCGCGTCTCGCTGTTCACCGGACAAACTTGCTAACATCCTTTATCATTCCCACGTCGCATCGTCAACAAAATTCCAGCGATAGCATGTGGTCCCGAATCTTTTTAGTTCAAACTTATCTCGGTATCGCTAGCGCTCTCGACTTGTGTTCCACCGATTTTTCGAACGGTACTCAAGCGTACCAACCTGAAAAGTATGACGCGCGAAACTGCGGATGTCCGGAAGTCGAGTGTATCCGGAAATGTTGTAGACCCGGGTATTTTTTCGAACGCAAGATGTGCGTGCGGAAAAATGTCAGCGATTTTCCGATGCCGATATACAACGATTATAATCTTGTGAAAAGCTTAGGAGATATCAAGGAGTTTTCAGTCAGTGCAGTGGCTTGCGAAAAAACGTTTTCGTTAAACCGGACTAGGCGGAATGATCGCTTTTTTGTCCAAGAGACCGGCGGATTATTGCTTCTTGGAAATGTATCCGTGGAAAAAAGCGGCTACTGTGTGAACGGAAATACTAATGTTGTAGTCTGTTTGACCGATAGACTGCGAGATGACGATTCTAATGAAGAAGAAGCCGTTATCCGTAGGGGATATGGTAGGATTTTCAAAGAGTGTGCTAACTTTTTCATTTCCAAGCCTTTGATAATAATGTGTTCTTTATTCT
Organism: Acanthoscelides obtectus; assembly: GCA_963669975.1. Classification (NCBI taxonomy): domain Eukaryota; kingdom Metazoa; phylum Arthropoda; class Insecta; order Coleoptera; family Chrysomelidae; genus Acanthoscelides; species Acanthoscelides obtectus. Next base: position 78,290,348 of record CAVLJG010000009.1, read on the forward strand.
CCCATCACATACGGACATTTCACATACTCATGAGAAAATAATGATATTGGGAAAACTCAAGGGGGAGTTCACCTAGAGGTGTTTTTCCACTCAGCCCTTGCTAGTAGTAGGATATGTATAAAAAATAGCCTAACCTATAATTGACGAAATTAAACATGGAAATTATAATAATTTGATTGTTCATAAAGTAATCCAAAACTAGCTCTACAAATTTATGTGGATTGCCTGATTTGAAATAGTAAGGAATATAATTATAACATCTAGCAATAATAAATTTGAAGCTTCTGTCCAAAAGAACTGTCCTGTGGGATTGATTAGGTGTCTCTTGTGTACATTATGGACATCTACATGAAACGACAGTTTTTGGTAGAGCTAGAGCTTTTATGGTATAGTCGAAATCACGAAAGATAACGATTACGTCATCATTTTAGTCTGTAGTAAAGACAAACGACAACGATTGATGAATATTTTTGATGAAGTTTCAGATATGCTAGACAGAGACAAACAGAATTTTATTGTCTATACAAACTGTATTGCTAATTTGCATTTATCCGACAAAGATAGACGATGTGTTTATGTTGCATGATCGATCATATTTGAAAGATGAATAGTTAGGTTATGTTAAGGCAGGCTAGGTTGTTTTTGAATAATACTTTGGTCTTTGGTGTTCCTGTCTTAAGGTATTCTACTCATAACTGTTTTTTTCAAAATAAAAACTCCCCCCTAAAAATATTATTAAGCTATCACTCAAAACCATGAAATAAAATGAAAATAAGAATAATCAGTTAAATAAGCTAACTTCGCAAAATCATAATATAAATTTGTTGTCATTATGTTCCTGACATCGTCATTTTATCATCGACGTACGTCCATTGATTACTTCAGTACATTTTATGGTATAACGTAATAGTCCTCTTTCGTGATTTTGATTATACAGTATTTTGTGAAGTAAGCAGAAAGCATATAAGCGCGATCTTTTCTTCATGCTTAGCCAAGTTAATTCTTTCAATTTGTGTGCACGTTGAATTCGATTAAGGCTGTTTAGATCTAGAAATGATACAGAGTAGATAAACTGTGAAAATACTAGAGTATCGCGATCCCTAAACCTCAGATCCTGATCATATACTATTCGTCAGAGCGGTCCAGTGGACCTTTGCTCTTAGTTAAAAGTCTCGTCGGTCTGTTAGTCTGTCAGGTCTGGCTACCCAGATACCAAACATGTTTGAGGGGAAAAGGGAAAGAAGGAAAGAAAGGAAGGAAGGAATAGAGCAAAGAAAAGAAGTAAATCATTTGAAATAGCTTAAGCATTATTGCTTTGACTACTCGAATTATTTTGTAGCTCCAAAAAATAATTTTGATCGGTTTTGTATAGTGAAATAATTTTGGATGGTCTGCATTTACAATTTAATTTTGATCACAGTTTGAGGCGCGGCCTGGAATGTTTGCGAACTTGCTCGAATGTGTAGTCTACTGAATCACGCAACAAAGGGTTGTCAAATGCTTTTGATACATCTAAAAGCAAGATACCAGTACTTTTGTTCAGGGTGAACCCCCTGGGTACATGCTCCTCCAGTCTAACTGCCTGTAGCTCCGTACTATGCTCAGGCCGAAATCCGAATTGCACGTCAGGAATCACATGGTGATCTTACGAGAAATTCTCAATGTGACGATAAATCACCTTTTCAGCGAGCTCAGAAGGAGCTGACAGCAGCCTAATGGGACGGTAATCCTGGGGGAATATCGAACCTGCCTTCTTTGGGATCAGGATGACTTCAGCGATCTTCCACGCCTTAGGAAAGTAATGAGTTCTGAGCATTGCATTGATTATTGCCACCAGATAAGTCAAAGCCTTGAGCGAAAGCAACTTCAGTACATTGTTGGTGATTTGATCCTCTCCAGGTGCTTGACGCACCTTTAGGTCCTTAATGTGGCCTTGGAGCTCTGCTGGTGTGCAAAACGGAATCTCAGACGATTCCGTTGATGTGCTATGCTGAGATTCATCCGAATAGTCTTCTGAATCTTCTGAAAAGGAGTCACCGATGTTAGCACTGATGCTGATATCGCCATTCGCTCTGGCAGATCTTACAATTTGTCGTTCCTCGTCAAAGTCTTGGTCCAGATCATAATTGGGAGAGAACTGCCTTTCCATGACGTCAGCAAAACCTCCACTTTATCCTCAGTCCTGAAAACTATGCCTCCGGGATCATGAATGTGTGGTAGTTGTTCTTGCCTTCCGCTTCTGAGCGATTTTGCCACTTTCCAGAGAGCAACTTGATTCAAGCATCCCCGCCAGAAAGTCGCTCCACCGGCGCTCATTGCGGAATTCATGGAGTGCATTACTCACTTCATGGACGAGATTCGTCGCTCTTCGAATGTCATCAAGATGACAAGACCTTTTTGCTTGCTTAATCGCAACCCTCTTTTCAGAAATTTTCCGGCCAATGTCAGAAGGGAGAATCCTGATCAATGAGTACGTCCAGAATCTTTGCCTTACAATGTCACTGTTACTTACATCAATTTTAAGGTTTGATTAAAGTCAGATTTTTTGGCAAACATCCTAGCCACAGACTTGCTAGAATTTAATAGGAAATAGGAGTGAATGTCTTGCAGAAATATCTACTAGAGTATCAAGATCTTGATTAATTTGGTTATTAACTGTTTCCAGTCAGTCACCGAAAATCTGTCTGTGGTCTAGAAAAGTTAAGCCAAAGTGACTTGGCGTAAATGGTTGATGCGGAAATTTGAGCAATTTCTTTTATTTCTCAAGCGTTTTCAACTTGTACTTAGTATTTAAAGTTTAACGACACATCATGGAAAAATAAAATCAGTTTTTTTTGGGTATCCCAGAAAGTGACAAATCAGATTTTTTTTGCTAAAAAATCACGGAGTGCCCCTAGAGCTCTATGGTCCTACTCCAAAACGGGCGTTTGAGGCTATTTCAGGTTCTCAATTTTGGATCTTGGAAATTTTTCTGTGCATCTTTTTGATCTTTGAACTATTCTGAAAAAACGAAGATCAATAAATTAAAATTAATACTTTAATACGCATGCTCTTTTACCTATTTTTATCGATACCATTACCGACTACCAGCTCTTCCTGAAACAAATTATATGGCGAGGTGTATTTTATATTAAGCTGATAGGAATTAGTAATGATGTTTACTTTTACGTCCATTATACTGAGAAATAAAACCCCAGGATGCCCTCTTTATTGAGTGACATGGCTTGCTAATTGCTTTTATAGATTGTCTCCTCACTTTAATAAGACAATATTATCGCGTGAGATGGTAAAAAAGAGATCTTGATCCTTTGCTAGGAAGATAAAGATAATGTATGGTGCCGAATTGTCTTTTTGAGTCATTAGCGAAAGCTCTAGATAAACAAGCTACGCTTAGAGAACATGCACTTGAACTACTTACGAAAAGGGCATCTGCAAGACACTGGCGCCATCTGTGAGACAGTAGCAGAACAAAAAAATATTTTAGAAGTCTGCTACTAACTCATAGATGGCGTCAGGAACATCAATCTTTTTCTGGCCTTTCTAATGCCTATTTCAACATACTGAACTAAAATATACATTTGAGAGACCAAAAAAAAGGTCGAAGATCCTAGCGCCATCTGTGAGACATTAGCAGAGCCTTCCTCCATCGTGACGAAAACGTTAGCAGTCCTCGGAAAACGCGAAAACCCATCCAGAACCGTTATCGCATCACACCGGTTCACCGTTTTGCAATCTTCGACTAAAAGGCTGCGTGTTTATGCCCAGAAATGCGAGAAATCGTTCTTCGATATTTAAAAAGAACCGTGCTATTTGTTTTGTAAGGAAATAATATAATACTCAACAGTTTGGCTTTGCGTTAAACGACTGCGCATTCGAGATCTAATAACAAACCATAAGAAAAAACCTGGATAGAAAATTCATGGTCCATTAGTTAGGGTGGAGAATATCTCAAGGCCTCAAGGTCTTATGTTATTTCTTTTCAAGACAACTTTAGATGTCAAAATCTCGCATTCAGATCCATAAACAAAGCACATGCAGCATTTTAGTCGAAGATTCCATAACAACTAACCGGTGTGTTACGACAACAGTTTTAGGAGGACTTTCACGTTCTTGTAGGACTTTTGGCGTTTTCGGGACGATAGGCGAGGGTGACGTTTCTCGTACATTAAAAACTTTATACTTGCTTCTCGCTTTGGAGGGCTGGATGTCTTTTTGGGAAAGTCTTACAATAAAAAGAAATTTTAAACATAATGTGGCTTAATTCGGTTAGACTAAAATAGGGGTTTAACAGTATATGGTTGGATATCTTTAGGTAAAACACGTTAATCAGGGTTGGAAGGAAAATTTGGTGGGATGTCTTCTAAAAGTGGAGATGAAACGACCTTGGTCTGGTGCAAATAAACACGAACAGAGCAGTCCTTGTTCAAATGAGAAAATAGAAAAGAACTCGTGCAGATTATTGAAAAAAAAAAACGCGACACCTAGAGCGCCTATTGAGAGGAAAGGAACATGAGCTGATTAATGAAGGTAGAACTGGTCAAAGCATATACGACTATAGTTCATACATGCCTCAATAGAAGTATTTATAACTACAACATCTAGAGTAATGGTAGACTATTGGATACGCTGGACATTGCTAATTGTACCATCACATGACCAGAGGTTTGTGCGCTCTGAGGGAAGTAATGAAATATGCGCCTACCCCCAATTTTCGGAAAGCTAGAGCTTTCCTGACAACTGAGGATGACGCGAAATTGGTTGAGTACGTTCCTACGTGGGACCAAAAAAAAAAAAGGAAGAAATTCTTAGTGGCTTGATCAGCTTACTATAGACCTAACCTAAAATATTGTATGTGGTGTTTCCGGATGTATGATTTTTTATTATAACCAATTTTCATGATTGTCGGATTGTTTTTTTATAAATGCAAGCGTTTTACCATAATCAAACACGCACGTATTTTCGTGCACACAGTCATTTACTACGCCACATTACAGGAAAACAACGTGATTTGTAGATAAATGGCTGCCTTCCAACAGGAAGGCGTCATTCATTTTTACTTGTGTACGGTCTGTGCACCAACAATTTTATTACGATAATAATTTCATCGGTTGAAAGTACCTATACCTACATGGAATCATGCTCGCAGTACTTACTTATATCTACATAGAGATTTGAGATATTTTAACCTTTCCTTTTACATATACTTGGAGTACAGATGAAAGAACTGCAATATAAAATATAGCATTTGTATTACAACAGCTTATACATACAGCGGACGTGGTTTTATAATACCAGATTCAATAAATGTGCTCCATTCGTTTCTGTTGGTTGTAGTAGGCTTTTTGTTCTGTGAACAGATGAGAATCAAAATTTGCTGCAGGCTTTCGCACTAATGTGAATTGGGATTAGATCACCCCTTATTTCAGAACCTAATGCTATTAGAATGTAATTCGAACGCCAATGTAGATCAACATGACCTATACTGATACGTAATTAATTACTCTTTAATGGGTTATATGCAAGTTGATGAAATGAGTGTCCTAGCAATAGTTCTCTGTAGCCAACGGAATCTATTATGCTTAATAAAAGTTTTTTTTGTCAAAATCCGATGTTTCATTTGATTTATTTTTCCACGCATATTTTAGATCCTACTTATAAGTCGTTATTACCTTTATCTTATAATCTGACTCCCACATGCTTTAATTATGTAGGCTATGCAGTGGATAAATAAATACACTAAAAAACTTATATGGGAAACATTAGTAATAATGTGGTATTTTAGCAAAATGCGTTTTAATTTATCTGTTCCAACATATTATTGGTTGTTGGGTTAATCATTGTGTTTAAATCAGCTTCTAGCTAATTGTTTTACTGGTCCAACTATCTCGTAACGTGACGTGTTTTGATGGTATATTATACATTTTTCTTGAACGACTAACAGTGTGGTTTGATATTATTTAACCCTATTTCACCAATAACAATCAAAGTACTTTTGTGAGGAAATTGAGGAGTAGTATGTTTCATTGACAAAAATAATCAAAAGCTACCTAGGACGAACTCTCTTGATTAAATCCAATGCGTATCAGTTCCTGGCTGAACTCGATGCAAAGAAGCTAAACAAGTATTTTTCTTTTGTTCCGAATAAGGATTTTTCTATAGCCATATTCTGTCAGCATCCTAAATCACCTCATTGTATTGCGCTTTGTTAGCTTTAGAGAAAAATCTTGTGTATTTGTAATTTAAAGACAAACACATAAATTGGATATCAGTCTTTTGCTGAGGTTTACGTGACACCCCAAAATACCAATCCCCCTTTTCTAAATACAGCTTATGATTTTTGCAGGCATTTTTACGAAATATATTTTTATGAATCCAAATTAAAAAGTTTTTGATTTGTCGTAAGAAAAGCACAGAGATAACGTAATAGCAATGCCATACTTCAACTAGAATTTTCCAGGTCGAAAACTACTAACTGGCATTTTTCACTCATTCAAGCATTGTGTTTCTTATGTTTGTTAAATATTCTCAAGTATAGAAAGTAGTTAGGGAGCTTGAGAGTATCATGGAACTGTCAATACTACTCTTCGTAAATTCCATACTAAAATAATACTAAGGTACAACGATTAACAATATTCAGCTAATTCGGATTATTTTGTTTTCAGGAATGATAATATCGATGCCTTTCTTACTTCTAACATTCCTGGTCTACCTCATCATACCCGAGAAGAATCTACATCGAAAGGCGTTGATGTTTTATGTGATATGTCTTCTTCTAGCTTACGTACTTTTGGTTACGAGCAATTTGTCCAAGTATAGCTTTCCGGACGTCACTTGTCATCTGATCGGTGAGTATCTAGGACCTAGAGGATGACCCAGAAAAGAAGGGTCTTCAGATCTTTTTTAGTTAAGGTACATTTCCGAGAAAATAGTAAAAAATCTAGTTTACTGAGCTTGAGTTCAATGTGAACGAGAGAGGAGTGTGTATAGACACATACTATATGCTAGAAGTAGATAGAAGCCGGTTGGATAGCGAAGCACATCACCGCGTTGCCTAGCAACGTTGACGCGACAACTTTGAATACTGAGATCGTCAACTTGTGAGCAAGGAGAACGAAAAGAGGAATTTTGTGTTAAGAAACTTTAAAAGTTAAAAGGGATGACATTGGAGAACGTTTTCAAAAAATTGTGTTTCATAATAATACTTATTTATGAATGGTTTATTCTTTAAATAATTTTGTTATAAAGCTGTGTCTGTCGTAACATACAGGGTGTTTCAGTTTATTGTTGCATTACTTTAAGATTCGATAGAACGTTTAAAATTAATGTATAAAGTCTATATAAATATGGGTCGAAAAATGCGTGGCTTCCGAAATACAGGGTGTTTAAATTTACTTTCTAAAATAGTTTTTTCTAAATATTTCGAACAATATTTGATGTATAATAGTGAAAATTCGTATACAAGGGTTTTTTGGTACGACAAAACGAACCATGGGCATAGTTTTATTGTAGCCGCTAGAGGGCGCTCTCTACTGTACCTGTAGTGTATTAAAATGACCGAAAATTTTTTCTTAGTGCAATTTTTTACTTTTTGAATAAAAAAACTGATTCTTCGCACTTTTCAACATAAAACAGCTCTCTTGTGAACTTTCGTTATAGTTAGCCGTTTTTGAGATATTTCGATTTTTAAGGTTCGATGCATTTTTAATTATTTATGATAAAATAACGTTAAAAAGTCAGTATCTCGATAATTTTTAGAAGTAGGCTGTGCCTGCAAATACTTTTGAAATTGAAAGCAGAATAAGGTTAAACGTCAATTAGTTGACAGTTAGTTTTGTTGTCTGTTTATTTGCAAATGTGAATGCACAAAATTTAGTTTCTTTTACCTTTTTTTTGTAAGTTTTATAAAAATGCCATTTTTATTCTCCAATCAAGAGTTAGCGGATATTCATTTTGTGTATGGCTTTGTAAATGAAAACGCAGCAGAAGCAGCCAGAGAATACGCACGAAGATTTCCAACTCGCTCAGTATTTGTAAGAGTGCATCGCCAAATAGTTGAAAATGGTTTTGGAAATCTCCAAAGGTATCAAAACATAAATGTTCGTCAGCGCAGATTTACCCGTATGATTCTGCGTGAGTTTAATAGAGATCCGAACACAAGTGTTAGGAGAGTTTCTGGAGCCTTGGGAATTTCAGCAAGCCATGTTCACAGTGTTCTTAGAAATGACCATAGACGTCCTTACCATTTGCAACCTGTGCAAGGACTACAGCCAGGGGACGGAGAACGAAGAATCACATTTTGTCAGTGGATTCTTGATAGAACTGATAATAATAGGGAGTTTTTAAGTAACGTTTTATGGACCGATGAGTCATGCTTCACTAGACGTGGAGTGGTAAATTTTCATAATCAACATATTTGGTCGCATGAAAATCCGCATGCAGTTCGGGAAAGGAATTTTCAGCATGAATTTAGTGTGAACGTGTGGATTGGTATCTACCGTAATAGACTATTTGGACCCTACCTTTTGCCTGCAAGGTTAAATGCTGCGACCTTCTTGGAATTTTTGAAGGCTGAACATGCAAATATGTGGGATGATGTTATGTTAGATTTAAGAAGATTGGCCTGGTTCCAGCTTGATGGTTGTCCAGCTCATTATTCGAGAATAGTTAGAAACTGGCTGGACGAAAATTATCCAGAAAGATGGATCGGCCGTGGAGGACCAGTCGCCTGGCCTCCACGATCCCCTGACCTAAATCCATTAGATTTCTTTGTGTGGGGAGTTCTAAAAGAAAAAGTGTACCAGACTCCCGTAACCACAAGGGATATGCTAATAGACAGAATCAGGAATGCATGTGATGAAATAAGGCCTTATTTGAATAATGCTATACCACGTTCGATCATTCGTAGATGTGAATTGTGTATTGAACAATTGGATTTACATTTCAAGCAACTACTTTAGATTTTGTATGTTTGTCCTAACTCTCCAATAGCATTTTAGTTGTAAATAATTAATTTGATTTGTTAAAAATAATATTGGAAAATTAAACAAATTAATATTCTGTTTTTTTGTGTTTATTTGGAGTTAGGAATTATTGCTGTGTTTAAAAACACAATCTAAACGATCATCTTAATTACTTGTAATGCCCAAATCGAAAATGTAAAAAAAAATATTATTTTCCCATAAATAATTAAAAATGCATCGACCCTTAAAAATCGAAATATCTCAAAAACGGCTAACTATAGCGAAAACTCACAGGAGAGCTTTTTTATGTTGAAAAGTGCGAAGAATCAGTTTTTTTTATTCAAAAAGTAAAAAATTGCACTAAGAAAAAATTTTCGGTCATTTTAATACACTACAGGTACAGTAGAGAGCGCCCTCTAGCGGCTACAGTAAAACGATGCCCATGGTTCGTTTTGTCGTATCAAAAAACCATTGTATACCAATTTTCACTGTTATACATCAAATATTGTTCGAAATATTTTAAAAAAACTATTTTAGAAAGTAAATTTAAACACCCTGTATTTCGGAAGCCACGCATTTTTCGACCCATGTTTATATAGACTTTATGCATTAATTTTAAAAGTTCTATCGAATCTTAAAGTTATGCAACAATAAACTGAAACACCCTGTATAAAATTAACTCAAAAAAGTCAGAACATGAAAATAGTTTTGTATATCCATAAATACTGATTTTGCTAATGATATCATAGAAACAGATATAGTATTTTTGATACTATGTAACCATCAATTTTGTGATTATTTCCACGCAATTTGTTATACAGCATGTCGCAGATGTAATTGTGACAAATATAGAATTAAAATGGTGGGAGGTGATTGTTTACCACGTACAAATATTTGTCATACAGTCGGTAAAACCGCCGAGATTTTCGTGAAATGTGAGGAGGTCTACTCTGCGGAATGGACTTTCGTCCTGACCCTGAGCAGGAGGAACAAAGAGGTCATGAAGGGTATAGTGTTGATAGGCCGTCAGCCAACCATCCTAACCGTGCAGTACATCCTGAACTGGCCGATACGACCGTTCCTTTGTCCCTAGGGTGTCGGTATTGTGAGACATTCTACAAGAGAAGCTTCCCCAGTTCTACCAGCCTCAGGCAGTTCAAAACTCGGATAAACAAAGCTTATTTGAGATGCTCATAGCAGCCGCGATGCCCTGGTATTTAGGCTTCTGCCTGCGAGGCTGCTACGGTATAGAAATAATGCCAAAGATGGCTCAATCGTAATGTTTCGCCTCCCCGTCATTACTAGGTAGAGCACTCGACCTCATGACCTCATGAAAGTTTTTACATATAAATGTATCAATTTCATCTTTATTCCAGGTTACTTTATAATGTTTTTCTTCCTCGGATCATTCCTTTGGATGAATGTTATGTGTATCGACATGTGGCTAACATTTAGGTGAGAGTATTTTTTCAATTCTTATATCATTCATTGAGCAATTAAAAAAAAAATCGCAAAAGCTGATTCTTGTTTTTTTTTCGTTGTTGTTTCCAAATTATAGTTGTAAGGTGCTTCACTAGGCGCATTTCTGTCTCCCGCTCTTCTTTTGTAATAAGGGATGTAATGTGACGCTACTTTTCTAGTAAAGTATAGGGTTGTCCAATAGGGACGCAGGAAAGTAAGCGTCAATTTGACATAGACGCCATATTTGTTTTCTGTCACCGACCGTCATGTTAGTTGAATGTTTACCATTGATCGCTATGGAGTCGTATTCGATTGAAGACCGCATTAAAGTTATTCAAGAGCACTACAAAAATGGTGCAAAAATAAAAAACACTTTTCGCGCGCTTCGTGAACATTTCGGTCGCAACAACCGCCCAAACGAAACAACCATCGGTCGTCTGGTGCGTAAATTCGAGGCAACAGGTTCTGTGGCAAATCTGCCAGGCTCTGGCCGGCCAAGGAGCGTTCGCACACCGGAAAATATTGCTGTTGTGAAAGAGAGTGTGAGAGACGATCCGAAACAATTATCAACGCGTCGATCCCAAGAATTGGGCATTTCGAGAACCAGTTTGCTGTACACGCCTACAAGATCCAATTGACGCAAGAGCTGCGTCGGGCCGACCATTTTTCGCGCCGAACGTTCTCAGATTGGCTCCTTGAACACCGCCAAATTGATGCCAATTTTTCATCAAAAATTATGTTTAGCGGCGAAGCGCATTTTGAATGGTACGGTAAACAAGCAAAACTGCCGCATCTGGGCGAACGAAAATCCCCGTGAGTATCAAGAGCAGCCAATGCATCCTCAAAAAGTGACTGTTTGGTGTGCATTGTGGTCAAAAGGCATCATCGGACCTTACTTTTTTGAAAATGCGGCCGGGGACGCCGTTACCGACAATTCTGAACGATATCACGTGATGATAGAGGACTATTTTTTGCCGCAACTTGAAGGAATGGATATGGACGATGTTTATTTCCAAGACGGTGCAACATGCCACACAACCAACGTCAATATCCATCGATTGCAGTCTTTCTTCGGTGATCGCGTGATTTCGAGCACAGGAAATGTGCCATGGCCACCAAGATCGTGCTTGGACTTCTTTTTATGGGGATATTTGAAAAGCAAAGTCTACGTCAACAAACCAGCCACCCTGCAAGAACTCAAAAACAACATCATTGCCGAGATAAATGCCATAGAACCGACCATGTTGCAAAATGTCATTGAAAATTTCGATCATCGCGTGGACGTCTGTAAATCCAGTCGTGGTGAACATTTGAGCGATATTATTTTAGATACATAAATGGTATAAATGAACCTTCAAATAAAGTACCCAACTTGATTTGAATATCAATCTTTCTTGTTTTAATATGCGTTTACTTTCCTGCGTTCGCTTTGGACAACCCCATATTTTTGAAAAAGATTAAGGTCAAATCTTCAATAACCTGCAAGGTTACATTAGGGTCAACTTTTATTTTCTGAAACCGACAATCGAAAGAACAGAATGTTCTGTCAGTTATAAGCTTCAAATGTGTGAGGCTAGGGAAGATTCCTAGGATTATTGACGGAATAATCAAGGTAAGAAGGGTTTCAATATTGAACTTAGATTTGACCTTGAGCCTCATCTTCAAGGTCATAATAGTACGTGAGAATGTAAAATTTTCCACTGTCGGTGTCAAATATTCTCACACAAGAGCTCTCCTAGTCCTTGAGATTTTGAAGGTGAAACTCAAGGTCACCTTGTTGAAAGTTTGCAAAAACGAATCTTTCCATCGATAACCCTGCTAAGCTTCCAGGAATTCTCCCTAGCCGTATACATGTAACCATTATTTGACATCTTTTTTTTAAATTTTAATACATATTCGGACGTAAATTTTCCATGCTACTAACGATCACAGAAAGGGAGCCTTCTATTTAAAAAACAAAAGTTTACTTCGCAATAGCCTTGAAGGTGAAGCTCAACGTCAAATCCAAGGTCCCTATCAAACTGGAATACAGAATTGTTCTGTGATTGGTATGTTGCAGGCGGTAATGTACTGGAGTGTGCCTTGACCTGACGAGGATGTACTTTCAATAATGTAAGGTTAATTTTTTTAGTGGGGCGAGAGGATACGGTGGCACAAGGAGCACTGAACAAAAAAGGTTCTTATTCTACTGCCTGTATGCCGTAGGAGTTCCAGCTATGTTCATTTTGTTCGTTTTTCTGTTGAACACTTACGGAGACGAGGAATCGATATTTCATCCAAAACTCGGCCGCAACAAATGCTTCCTCGAAGGTGATAAAATAAAATCTATTTTTCATAAAGGACTTGCTGAAAGTACTTTCGCATGAAGCTACTGAGACTTGAACCTTCGTAAATAATTTTAATGCGATCATTAGATTTAGAGGTGATTCTGTAAAATCCCGTTCATCAACAAATTTCAAAAGTTTACCCAATCAGAAACTGAAGTTGAAGTCGCATGTAGGTGTCTTCCCAGTCATGGTATCTCCAAAAGTAATTCTGTTTCTGAGACCTCATCATAAAAATCAGTAGATTTTTATCCAACCATGAGGGTTCGTTTTCACAAATTTTACATTATAATATGGAAATTCATGAAAGTGATGGAATTCCCTATTATTTAGAAGTTTGCCTGCATGACTTATTATTGTTTAAACCAAAAATGAGCCTAATGATTTGCTTTTGAGCTCAAAATACCCTTTTAATATTAGTAGACACTCCCCAAGTGGCAAAATTAAATGACAAATGGCTACAAAACAAATGCATAGTATAGGCTCAAAAAGAATGGCTTAGGAGGGGTTTTATTTTGAAAATAGCAGGTTTTTTGCAAACATAATTTACGACAATATACAGGGTGTTCGAAAATAGACGGAGATATTTTACAGGGTGTTTCCTTATTAAAAATATGGAAAAAGTTACTATAAAAAAATTGGCAATATTATTTGTTGTATTAGGAGGCTAATTTAAGCCTAAATAAATTAAAATTATTATGTCCAGTGGCGTCCCGGGGAGCCCCTCAGCGAATATTATTGACGAATAAATGTACGCCATTGCCTTTTCTGTAACTTCAATATTTGTTGTTTGGTTGAGCATCTGAAAATATAACTTCTTTGCCTCTTGTACTTTTTTCGTATCTCACTTCGTTTTCGAGAAAAAAAATAAAAACCGTTTTATTGCATGTCACCGGGCAAAATTGGTTTATCAACTTTTGCTAAAGAAATCACAAGTGCTTTGGAAAACAAGAAAATCAAAAATTAGTTTCTTAATACAACAAATAATATTGCCAAATTTCAACAGAATCGATTAAATATTTTTTGAGATATTAACATTTTTCAAAACTTTGCATTTCCAGACCTATACTAATTTCAAAATGATTGCACTGCTTTAAAGCCCTTTGACCTTTATTAATGTGTGGATGCACCCTGATGTGCTATGCATTCTCCAACGCGCCTAGGCATGCTTCTGATCAGGTGGTCAATGTCCTCCTGTGGTATCTCATTCCAGGCACCCACCAACTCCTCTCGAAGTGCTTCTAGAGTTTGAGGAGGACGTTGCAAATTGAGCAATCTCCTACCCATCATATCCCACACGTGCTCAATTGGGGATAAGTCGGGAGATCTTGGTGGCCATGGTAACAATGTGACATCATTATCTTGAAAGAAGTCTATTGTGACTCTTGCAACATGTGGTCGGGCATTATCTTGTTGGAAAGTTGGATCTGCCAGGGTGTCAAGATAGGGTAAAAGATGGGGTTCTAGAACTTCGTGGATATAACGCTGCGCGTTCATGTTACTTCTGATGAAGATTAAAGGTGACCTGGAACCATAAGCTATAGCACCCCAAACCATAACTCCAACAGTGTGATGAACATGTCTTTCAACAAAAAACTGTGGATTCCTCCTTTCACCACGTCGCCTTCTAACCCTGGCACGACCATCGTGCATGCCTAAACAAAATCGAGACTCGTCACTACAGACAATACTGTTCCATTCCTGATCCCAGAGTGACCGTTGTCTGCACCACTCAAGGCGATTACGTCGGTGTTCTCGAGTTAAAGGGAGGACCCAGTGTGGCCGGTATGAAAACAATCCAAAACTTCTCATTCGTCGGTAAACACTTCGCATGCCAATAGGTCTTCCATGTTCTGCAAACCATTCATTTGCAATGGACCTGGTAGTGGAGAAACGGTCCCTTTAGGCCAATAATCTTAGGCGGCGATCTTCACGGTCTGTTGTTCTACGGTGGCGTCCAGTGCCCCTTGCTCTTTGCGTACGGCCTTCTCGAAGCCATGCCTGACAACACCTAACCACAGTGTCTACACTTCTTTGCACTCTAACTGCAATTGCCCGAAAAGAAAGTCCAGCTTCCCGAAGTCCCACTATACGGCCCCTATCAAACTCACTAAGTCGACGAAATCGTACAGGTCTCCATACTCTAGGCATCGTAACCGATCGTAAAGGATGTCAAGAACCAAAATCCGCCAACGTTGATTCTTTACTGCGGCTGAAATATTCATTTTTAGAGCGTTAGTGAATTAAAAAAAAGCAGTATAAAAACCGGAATGTCCAACTGATAAGGCTGAAAATTTTTTCACTTGTTATTTACAGTAAGATAAATACATTCACCAACTTTTATTAAAATAAAACCATTTAAACTGGGTGTTCGGATTTATATGTGACTTAGTATATATTTATAGAAATTTTTTATACATTATTCAACAAGAAATCACCCTCTAAAATATCTCCGTATATTCTTCTACCATCCTGTATATTGTTATCCATACAGAAACAAACGGAAACAGTTGATCGTAGTGTTCAAGTTTTTGCTATGATTTCTGAAACAAGGTTCACTAGAAGGCGTCAACTTATCCATTTAGCACAATTTGAATCCAATAATAATTGTTGACTTTTTTCAGATGGATACCCACAGTTATTTTACCTTTACTTGCCGATGGCCACATTGATCGGGATGAACATAATCTTATTTATCCTTACTGCGATCAAAATACAAAGGGTTAAGATGGAAACGGCTATGTTAAAGCAAACTGACAGCAGAAAGCATAACTATGAAGGTGATAAGCAACAGTAAGTCCATCAATATTCATATAGTTTATCTTCGTTTGCTTGCAAACAATTTAAAAAGAGCTTCAAAACAAATAGGGTACTGGAATATACAGGGTGACTTCGAAGTTGAGTCATTTATTTTAACAGTGAGTAGATCTGATCAAAAGAAATGTTTTTTTCCTTTACCATTTTCTGGTAAACTTAAAGTAACAAAGTTATAGCCCTTTGAAGTTTGAGTACCGCCCTGTCTCAATAATAATATTATGTGCTCGTGTTTGGCGACAACGGATATAATCCGCCGTATCGGTTCATCGCATCGGAAACAAAAAAGCGAAAGAATTTGGAACGATGTTTTTACAATTATTTTATTCATTTGTATACAGTCAGTGTCAGTGAATAGTAGTGTCTGTTGCGTGGCTCAAACGAAATAAAAAATGGCACATGTTTATGCGGATCGGTTTCCCAATCGAGTGCAATCAACCCCTCGTGCCTTTGTTAATGTAGTACAACGGGCTCGTGAATCAGGTGACTTAAGACCACACAGGGGACTGCATGCCGGTGCTCCAAGACCTCACGATCAATACAGGTCCGCACTGAAATACTTGTCGGGAGGATACTTTATAAAACAAGGTAAAAAAATTTTTTAATTTTTTTTTATTTTTACACACATATTTTGGTTTATCTTCCTTCTACAGTCATTATCTGAAAATTAATGACTCAACTTCAAAGTCACCCTGTATAGATGCAATTTTATTATTATGTCCGTAAAAAACAGTTTCAATAAATTCTAGTAAATAGAAGGATCAGGGTAAATAAAAGGGGGTTTCGTCCCTGAAAATAACCTGTATTAATATTTTAAACTTTCCTCTTCATTTTTATTTATTTCAGTTACTGGACTCTTTTTAAAAGCCCAAAATCGCAAGTTTGGCACCTTCATAAAAAAATTTGAATATTTGCCAAAATTTAACTTAGTATTTTTATATAAGCACAGTGGCAACAGTTTCTCCTTCAAACTGTTATTAAATACGCTAGGACAGAATGATACTTGCTTTTCTTTAATGTCCCCCTCCCTTTGATGTTTGAACGGATCAATTCAAAAAATTAAGATTTGAGGTAATGAAAGTGATGCGTGGATACCATATCTTAGAGTAAAATTGACAGATGAAAATAGAAGATGGCCGCTGGCCAAAAATTATATGACAAACGGGGGTCTTGTGGCACATCGTTTTGAGCTCCTGACGAGTACGTTATAACCCTAGAATATAAAGGTTAATATCTTTACCTACTACTAAATGGTGGAACATTTAATAATTACCGGAATACATTGACATTTGACTTGATAATTCCAGTGAATACGTTTAGTTGAGTTTTGAAAATGCTGGAATGGTTGCCTTGAACTTGTTGAAACAATAACGGCCGGTCCGTAATGTCGCGTCGAACATTTTCAAAACATAGTAACATCGATATCTCTACAAATATTTGTCATTCCCATAGTCTCGCAGAATTCTGTTCTTCGATCAGGGTCATCTTCAGTTAGCTGATGTACCATTTGAATTTTGTATGGGCGATACGTATTCTTTTTCAAAAGTCTCCATACAGTAGAAGGACGAACTTCACATACATTCGCGATGGAGGAAGTAGACTGTTGGGGCATTTACTATGATCTCACCAGTTATTTGAACTTGCTTTTTTCCGGGATGGTCGGATGACCTGGGGGCTTTTTGTTGTTTACACTACCAGTAGCTGTAAATTTAGTTGCAAGTTCCCATAAACATTTTCTACAGATAGGACGACTCGGGAAACGATCATTAAAAATCCTTTCGGTCTCGTGAAAGCTACGCGTCGCTCCATAAATAAGAATCGCTTCGATTTTTTCTTCCAATGTACAAGAATTGACCATTGTAAAAACAGTATCTGGCACTAAAACCGAAAACTAAATGTACAATGATGTTTGTCTTCGTACTGATATTCTTGTCACTGTCAACAAAAAATAACAAAACAGGTTTTTATCGCTGTTGCTGTGGATACGGCAGGGAATTACAATTATTTGTAGAGATATGCATGTTAATGGGTTTGTGTTCAAGTAATTATTAAATGTACCACCATTTTGTAGTAGGTAAAGGTATTGACTTTATATTCTAGGGTTATAACGTACTCGTCAGGAGCTTCAAAATGATGCCACAAGACCCCCGTTTTCATATAATTTTTTTTCCAAGATGGGGCCCAGCGGCCATCTTAACATTTCATAAAATCAAAGGGGAGGGGGATATTAAAGAAAAGCATTGTATGTATAAAAATGAGTTTTCCTATACTGGGTTCACATTGAAAACAACAATGTATTGACTTGTTTCAACTTTTGTTTTTATTGTAAGTAGACATGTTTATATACGTTTTATATGTGTTAGCATGTTTTATTTCAGATTCAAAGTAAAAAGTCTTACGACCATGCGCTCACATAAAAATACTGAGTGAAGTATTAGAAAATGTGAGAATTGTGACACAGATGCAAACATTGCTAACTTTGGACATTTGTAGAAAAATCAACTACTAAAATAAAAAAAATACGGTTAACGAAAATTTAAAATCTACATGTTTTAAAATATCCAACAGTATAGATTCGACCAACTTGAAATTCGAGTTATTTTCACGGCCGAAAGACCTGCTTATAGATCCTGATCATTTATACAGGATGATTCACACGTCGTGTCCAAAAATGGAACATCATATACAGGATTGCATTTTAAGGGGGGGTCTCTATGTAACATTTTCCCTCGATGGCTTCATTAAAAAGTTACGGGGTGTTGAAGTTTAAAAATAAAAAACAACATTTTTTTTTCATATCTACAAAACCGTCAACTGGAAAGAAGAACTGAAATTTGGAATGTGGAATTAACTAAGTATTGCCCACATTCAAAAGTCTTTAATTAAAATTAACGTATACCAGTGGCGGAGTTACAGGAGATTAGTGGCATTATTTTTCCAAATAAAAATAGTATGCCACTGTTTTTTTTTTTCGAAACATTCAATTTTTTGAATTTTGCTACAAATCTCGTAATTACTCTTGTGTTTTTTCCTTTAGTGCATTGTTTTCGTAGAAATAAAAAAACAAATTAGATAATCAAAGCTTTATTTCAATAAATGTTCAAAAAGACTGACAAACTATCTCCCAAGAAACGTCAAGTTGGTATTAAGGCCTTCTATTTTATTTTGAAACTAATTGTATCTCACCTCTTGATGAATGATGTAATTTGTTTTATTTTGATTTTTACGAAAACAGTGTATTCTATAAAAAAAGCACAAGACTTGTTTCAACTTTTCTTTTTATTATAAATAGACATGTTTATATACGTTTTATACAGGGTGACTTTGAAGTTGAGTCATTAATTTTCAGATAATGATTGTAGAAGGAAGATAAACCAAAATATGTGTGTAAAAATAAAAAAAAAAATAAAAAAAATTTGTTACCTTGTTTTATAAAGTATCCTCCCGACAAGTATTTCAGTGCGGACCTGCATTTGATCGTGAGGTCCCCTGTGAGGTCTTAAGTCACCTGATTCACGAGCCCGTTGTACTACATTAACAAAGGCACGAGGGGTTGGATGCACTCGATTGGGAAACCGATCCGCATAAAAATGTGCCATTTTTTATTTCGTTTGAGCCACGCAACAGACACTATTCACACACGTTACCGACTGACACTAACTGTATGTATAACTGAACTGAATAAAATAATTGTAAAAACATCGTTCCAAATTCTTTCGCTTTTTTGTTTCCGATGCGATGAACCGATAAGGCGGATTATATCCGTTGATGCCAAACACGAGCACATGATATTATTATTGAGACAGGGCGGTACTCAAACTTCCAAAGGGCTATAACTTTGTTACTTTAATTTTACCAGAAAAATAGTAAAGGAAAAAAACATTTCTTTTGATCAGATCTACTCACTGTTAAAATAAATGACTCAACTTCGAAGTCACCCTGTATGTGTTAGCATGTTTTATTTTAGATTCAAAGTAAAAAGTCTTACGACCATGCGCTCACATAAAAATATTGAGTGAAATATTAGAAAATGTGAAAATTGTGACACAGGTGCTAAAATTGATAACTTTGGACATTTGTAGAAAAATCAACTACTAAAATAAAAAAAATACGGTTAACGAAAATTTAAAATCTACATGTTTTAAAATATCCAACAGCATAGATTCGACCAACTTGAAATTCGAGTTATTTTCACGGCCGAAAGACCTGCTTATAGATCCTGAACATTCATACAGGATGATTCACACGTTGTGTCCAAAAATGGAACATCATATACAGGATTGCATTTTAAGGAGGGTCTTCTATGTAACATTTTCCCTCGATGGCTTCATTATTTTTTCATATCTACAAAACCGTCAACTGGAAAGAAGAACTAAAATTTGGAATGTGGAATTACCTAAGTATTGCCCACATTCAAAAGTCTTTAATTAAAATTAACGTATACCAGTGGCGGAGTTATAGGAGATTAGTGGCATCATTTTTCCAAATAAAAATAGTATGCCACTGTTTTTTTTTCTAAACATGCAATTTTTTTAATTTTGCTACAAATCTCGTAACTACTCTTGTGTTTTTTCCTTTAGTGCATTGTTTTCGTAAAAATAAAAAAACAAATTAGATAATCAAAGCTTTATTTCACCAATGTTCAAAAAGACAAGAAACGTCAAGTTGGTATTAAGACCTATTTTATGTTGAAACTAATTGTATCTCGCCTCTTGATGAATGATGTAATTTGTTTTATTTTTATTTTTACGAAACAGTGTATTCTATAAAGAAAGCACAAGAGTAATTACTTGTAACAAATTGAAGGTAAAATTTGCCAAATTGCGCGTTTTGAAAATTAAACAGTGGCGTACTATGTTTATTTGGAAGAATAATGCTACTAATCCCCTGTATCTCCGCAACTGGTCCACCTTAATTTAAGTAAAGATTTTTGAATTTGGACAATACTTACGTAAATCCACATACCAAATTTTAGTTCATTCCAGGACGGTTTTGAAGATATAAAAAATGTTTTTTATTTTAAAACTCTAAGCCCTCGATGAAAAAACGTTACATAGAAGACCCCCCTTAAAATGCGAGCCTGTGTATGATGTTTCATTTTCGGTCACGACGTGTGAATCACCCTGTATATCGTACCGCATTAACATTATTGAAGTACTTCCATCCTTCTGTACAGATTCAATTTGTACCTAAAGCTGTTATTCGCGATGGGCGTCAACTGGACCACCGAAGTCATCTCGTGGGCAGCACTATGGAAAATGCAGTCCGTACCGTCATGGATATGGTACCTGACAGATCTCATCAATGCTCTCTATGGCATTTTCATCTTTTCATCTTTGTTTTCAAGAAGAAAATATGGCAATCACTGAAGAAGAGGTGAGTTTCCAATTTTTGTTTTCATTTCATGTTGAGTGATTCCAAAGTATACTACTGATATAGAGATCGTACACTCGCCAGGAGCGAAGTGCATAGCGGGGGGAAATAAATCGATAGCCGCGCACGCGGAAACATCGTCGGCCTGGTAGTGGAATATACGAGGTCTGTGAATTAAATGGTGCGACTGATTTTTTAATAAAATAAAATTATAATTTTTTATCGTCATCTTCAAAATAACTTTATTCTGCTACTCATATTACTCATTTTTAAAAGACAATAGGAAAAACTGATTCAAAAAAAATTTTTACGAACAACCAAATGACTCGAGCGAGGGCAAACTTGTACTGAAGGCGGATCACATGTTCCCCTGTTTCCCCTCCTTGTCCGGCGCCTTCAGTGTTGCCAGATCGAACGCTACGTTGCCAGTCCTATTACTTAATTTACAGATCTCGTATGCGTGGTCTCTGTGGTGAAACCTGTCATTCGAAGTCAGCTGATTCAGGAGGGGGTCTTGCGGGTCTTGGGTAGATCGAAATCTACCAGTAGTATTTTTGTATTCTTGCACCAACCCCCGTATCTTCATTTTCCGATCGCTACCTATAAAGGCGGGTTTACACGCTACGTCTTATGTACGTATTGTCGCGCATCCAAATAGTGGACAAAACGTACGTATACACACTACGTGTTTCCCCTTCCGCTTTCTACTACAGTTCCAGTCTAGACTCTTGAATTGTGTGAAGTTTGTTTAGTGAATTTTTTGAGAGACATTTTTTATTATGGAGGAAACACGGCTGCTTTCTTTTACTTTTTCAACTATAAGGACACAAGGACTGGGAGAAAAAGGGATGAAGAAGGCAAAGACAAGATGGTCAAAGGAGTGACTTCTGAAAAGAAGCCAGTATTCCCACGTCTCGTTATTGAAACATCTCAGCCTATTGTCAATTGCTAGAGTTAGTAACAGAGATCTCTGATGCCCTTACTTTTTTCAACACTTTTGTGTAAACCGATCTCAACGAGTTTATTTTTTGTCTATTTGCCATCGATTCTATATCTTTGTATTTTTTTAATATTAACATCCTCATACGCGACGTTTTTTTTTATTGCGGTCACTACGGTCTTTATTTTTCACTAGCCACAAACACAGAAAACTTTGATATATACTAAGTGATATATAAATCCGAACACCCAGTTTAAATGCTTTTGTTTTAATAAAAGTTGGTGACTGTATTTATCTTACTGTAAATAACAAGTGAAAAAATTTTCAGCCTTATCAGTTGGACATTCCGGTTTTATACTGCTTTTTTTTAATTCACTAACGCTCTAAAAATGAATATTTCAGCCGCAGTAAAGGATCAACGTTGGCGGATTTTGGTTCTTGACATCCTTTACGATCGGTTACGATGCCTAGAGTACGGAGACCTGTACGATTTCGTCAACTTAGCGAGTTTGATAGGGGCCGTATAGTGGGACTTCGGGAAGCTGGACTTTCTTTTCGGGCAATTGCAGTTAGAGTGCAAAGAAGTGTAGACACTGTGGTTAGGTGTTGTCAGGCATGGCTTCGAGAAGGCCGTACGCAAAGAGCAAGTGGCACTGGACGCCGCCGTAGAACAACAGACCGTGAAGATCGCCGCCTAAGATTATTGGCCTTAAGGAACCGTTTCTCCACTACCAGGTCCATTGCAAATGAATGGTTTGCAGAACACGGAAGACCTATTGGCATGCGAAGTGTTTACCGACGAATGAGAAGTTTTGGCTTGTTTTCATACCGGCCACACTGGGCCCTCCCTTTAACTCGAGAACACCGACGTAATCGCCTTGAGTGGTGCAGACAACGGTCACTCTGGGATCAGAAATGGAACAGTATTGTCTTTAGTGACGAGTCTCGATTTTGTTTAGGCATGCACGATGGTCGTGCCAGGCTTAGAAGGCGACGTGGTGAAAGGAGGAATCCACAGTTTTTTGTTGAAAGACATGTTCATCACACTGATG
Source organism: Acanthoscelides obtectus (assembly GCA_963669975.1). Classification (NCBI taxonomy): domain Eukaryota; kingdom Metazoa; phylum Arthropoda; class Insecta; order Coleoptera; family Chrysomelidae; genus Acanthoscelides; species Acanthoscelides obtectus. The sequence continues at coordinate 78,313,272 of CAVLJG010000009.1, forward strand.
GAGTTATGGTTTGGGGTACTAGATTATGGTTCCAGGTCACCTTTAACCTTCATCAGAGGTAACATGAACGCGCAGCGTAATATCCACGAAGTTCTAGAACCCCATCTTTCACCCTATCTTGACACCCTGGCAGATCCAACTTTCCAACAAGATAATGCCCGACCACATGTTGCAAGAGTCACAATAGACTTCTTTCAACATAATGATGTCACATTGTTACCATGGCCACCAAGATCTCCCGACTTATCCCCAATTGAGCACGTGTGGGATATGATGGGTGCAACCACACATTATTAAAGGTCAAAGGGCTTTAAAGCATTTTGAAATTTTTATCATTTACTTATTATGCTTCATTAAGTACTTATACAAAATTTTATTAAAATAAAACCATTTAAACTGGGTGTTCGGATTTATATGTCACTTAGTATATTTCAATTAATCCCCCGACAAAATCGTGGGTGCATTGCCGCAAGTCATTATTAAGTTTTTTGGGGGGAAAAAGAAACCGAACTGAAGCGGTGCTACTCGTGAACTGAGCCAAAATCGGACGTATTGTCTGAACATGAGTCGACACGTTTCGTTTTGTCCTGATGCTTCTCCCATCAGTTTTTCAATCTGACCTTGGATTTCATTTCGATTCGACATGCTGTTTACACGCTACGTTTTATTGGACAGGATTTGTCCTGTCCCGCAAAACGCTCAATAAGACGTAGCGTTTAAACCCGCCTTAAAATGCACTTGAACCACGTGTTTATTGAAGTAGATGAAATGCTGTAGGATCCGCGTCTGCGTTTGGATTGATACAATCAGCTTACTGCTTCTGCTGCAGTAGAAACGTCTATGCGTAGTATACTTTGGAAATTACCGTATATACCCGGAAATTTTATTTTTGGCTTTTTGTAATCATATTACTGCCTATGATTTCCGATGTTTCCCTATACAGATTCCTGTTCATTATTAACGGTTTAACTTGCCGTTTTAGATTACTTTGGAAATCGTCCAACTGTACACTTTCGTCTGGAGTATCCACACCACATGTTAGTGATATCAAACTAACATAGCAACGATCTGTTTTCGTAAGTGAACAAATTGAACGTCAAGGTGGTTCTAGGTGGATTATTCACTGCATTTTGGCACTCATTTTTGACTAATAAATAGCTGTTTCGGGATTATTATTCTATTTCTATTCTGCCTGGATCAACGCGGTGCTTGTTTCTTCTATTTCAATCCTTTTTGGTGGCCAAAATTCTGCTGAGGTTCCTAGTTCTAACATTAACCGTTCACACAGTTGTTCTCCAGCTATATTATAAAGGGTGTCTCAACAAGAGCGCCGGATATAAATTTACCGCCATTTTTGTTGTACAATTTTTTTTTTTATATCGAAACAGCCGCGCAGGCAGAAGCCTAAATGCCGGAACACCGCGGCTGCTATGATGATCCCAAAGAAATTTTGTTAATACGATTTTTGAACTGCCTAAGGTCGGTAGAACTGGGAAAAGCTTCCGCCCGTAGATTGTTCCACAATCTAGACACCCTCGGGACAAAGGAGCGGTCGTATCGGCCAGTTCTGGATGTACGAAGTTTGACACGGTTAGGATGGGACGCCGAAGTCAGGCGGGTCTGTCTGGCAGGCACATCGCGCGGCGGCATCATCGAAGAGAGCTCTGAGGAGCAAAGCCCGTTGGTGTAGCGATAGAAAAGAGCTAGATCGCCGACGACCTGCCGGTGCGAAAGGGTCCCGAGACTGTCTGTTAGAGAAGAGTCATCGATCAGTCGGACCGCCCTCCTCTGGACAGCATCGAGCATGGACAATGTAGTCGGGGCGGCAGCACCCCAAATGTGTGAGCAATACTCGAGGCTAGGCCTTATCTGGGCCTTATATAGAGTGAGAAGGTCATGCGGAGAAAAGTACTTCTTAGCCCTAAACAAATAGCCTAGCTTTTTCCCAGCAGCTGCAGCTATTGAAGAGATGTGTTCGTGCCAGATCAGGTCCTCGGTGATCTGGACTCCGACCAGCCGAAATGAATGGCTCTTTGGTAGAACTCGACCGTCCATCGAAACTGTATGAGCGCTAGGATGCTTTTTGTTCGTCAAAGTACAGTACTGTGTTTTGGAAGCATTGAACTGTACAAGATTGTTGCGTCCCCAAGCAGTGATAGCCTCCAGGTCTCTTGTCAGAGAAGACGTCTTCTTTTTTCCAGCTCAGCGGCAGAGATCAGCTTGTCACTCTGAATTCCTGCATGTAGAGTGCTGTCATCAGCGAAGCTGTGGAGTGGGTTGATCGTGCAGGAAAGGAGGTCGTTGATATGTAAGAGAAACAGTGTTGGAGCCAAGACCGATCCCTGGGGAACACCCGCGTTGACGTTGTGGGATGAAGAGGAGAATCCGTCAATTACGACGGATATCTTGCGGCCAGAGATGAAGTCAGCCACCCATCTGCAAAGCTTTTCTGGGAGGCCGTAGGATGGAAGTTTGCTTAAGAGGGCAGCGTGCCACAGCTGATCGAACGCTTTCGTGATGTCAAGAGCAACGACATGAGCCTCACCATGAGACTGGATGAGTTTACTCCACAGTTGCGTGACGTAAGCTAGGAGGTCCCCTGTGGATCGTTGGTGCCGGAAACCGTACTGCCTGTCGCTAATCAGGCTGTGACGTTCGAGGTAGTCCAGAAGCTCGCGATTTATGCACCTCTCCATTACTTTACTTATAACAGAAAGCAGAGCTATAGGCCTGTAGTTTTAAGGGTCGGTCTTAGATCCTTTTTTTGGGATGGGCTGTACATGAGCAAATTTCCAGTTTTCTGGGAAGGTGCCGGATTCATAAGATATCTGGAAGAGACGCGAAAGAACTGGAGCAAGCTCCGCTGCACATCTCTTCAGTACAATGGCAGGAATCAAGTCCGGACCAGAAGCTTTGTTGATGTCGAGCGACAAGAGCACTCGTCTTACGGCCTTATGCCTGAATGTTACCTCCCGCATAGTGTGGGGAACCCTTTGAATTAACGGCACTTGGGCGTTGATGGGGACGTCCATGGTGGAGTTGGCAGCAAAGATGTTGGCTAGCACTTCCGCCTTGGCCTTTGAGTCGAATACAATAGTTCCATCCTGACACGTAAGTGGTGGAAGGCTACTGTGTGAGAAGTACTTTTCAATCTGCTTGGCCAGCGTCCAGAAAGACCGACTGCCATTGCGCTGCGACATTACCCTGTGCCTAACTTTTATATCATGCTAGTTTTTGGCAATGCGAACCGCTTCGTTATATTTTTTTTCTGGACTCGACGTCGGCTTGTCTGTTCTCTACAGTGGGGTTTTGTAAGTAGGTTCTGTGGGCCTTGATCTTCTGCTGGCGAGCAGTGTCACACGATTTGTTGAACCAGCCGTTGGACCCTGGTTTAGAAACTTTCACTGTGTGAGGGATGTATTCCTCCATTCCGACGTGGACAATTTCGGTTATTGAAGAACAGACAGTCGACGCATCCGCGTCAGTGAAACAGACATCTCTCCAAGGAAAGCTAGAGAAGAAGTCTCTGAGCCCCTCCCAGTCGGCATGTCCGTAATGCCAAGTTTTGCGGCCTGTGCGAGTTTCTGCTGCCACAGCGGCTTCTGACCGAAACCTAACCTCCACAACACCGTGATCTGAGTTACCCAGGGGGGACAGGACAGCACTGCTGTAAGGGGCAGGATGCGTGGTCAGAAGGAGATCCAGCAGGCCACTGGCGTGTGACGAGACGCGGGGGAAAAAAGTAGGGCTCGTCACCAGCTGGGTCAGCCCTTGAGTAAGAGCGAACGTTTCGACTGCACGACCTGCTGCATCGGTCTTATTTGAGCCCAACCAAAGCTCATTATGGGCATTGAAATCACCGAGAAGAACTACCTCTGAAGCGGGGTGATTGATGTTCAGGAAGTCGATCTGGACGGCGAGGTATTCGAGTAGGTCATCCCAGTTATGGTTCGAGGGAGAGCGATAAAGGCAGCAAATAAATTTGGGTGATGTTTTGGAGTTGAGGCGAAGCCACAGAATGTCCTTCCGGTCTGATTCCAAAGAAAGATCCCTGGAGCAGGAAAGACTGCTGCGGACAAAAGCCACAACTCCCCCGTTCTTTCTCAGATTAGAGTGCACCTCGTAGTTTGGGAAGTTGAGATGGTTAATCGGTGCAGTCTCTGAGATTTTTGTCTCCGCCAAGAAAAGCACGGCGGGACGATTGGATTGCAGGTAGTGATGAACAGCATCAATGTTGCTGTTGATCCCGCAGATGTTCGAAAAACAAATTTTATCTTCGATGTTGTTCCCTCGAGCCCACCCTCCACCCGGACATTCCGAGAGTGGAGTGAGTTTACGTCCGGAGTTCTTAGTGCTCGAGGGATCCATCATCATTAATTTCTTTGTTTTGGTAGATAACCGACTGCATAGCTTAGGTGTGGAAACATGCGGACATTTATTAGACACCCTGGGAAAAGCTAGCGGGTGGTACTGGTCCTTGTCTACCACCTTCTTTTTACGTGTTAGTGATATTAAATAGACCTAAAGTGGCCCGTTGGCGGACTTGTACCGCCACCCGGCAATCGGTACTGAGGTATTCCTTAACGCGTGCACAATCACTTGGACGGAACAAGCATTTGCCACGGCCCTCGCTCAGTAGGGGCAGACTGAATGAATAACGAAATTAGAGACATACCGGTCACCATGAGGAGCCGGCGCATAGGCCGCGTAAACAGGCCCTTATTCACCGCTACATTCCCTAAGACTCAAGCTCCACCCTTCTAGCAAACTTGAGTATAGCCCTGAGTCCCAGCTCCTTAACATTCTGGGGATCTAAAGTGTTAGAGCCCATTATATTCTGCCTGCAGTAGAGTATCGATACAGAACATGCGCCGAGGACTCTTCCTCTATCTCGTCGCGCTCAGACATGAGATCCTCAGCCCATCTCCACATGCAGGTGGAGCTTCATCGTGTTATGGACAGACAACAGTCCCACCAGCAACCTGAGGTTGGCTCTATCCAAAGATAAGCAGGAGCGTCCAACCTTAACACTAAGCCCTATGATGAGCTCCCGGAGATGCTTCTCCGTTTCTGAGTGTGTTGTCACTTTTCCATTTCCTGACTCTTTGCGCGGATACCCCTAGAGCTGGCTCAGGACCAATAAGCTTGCTTGCTGATCCTGCTCTCTCAATTTTGTTTTTCCCAGCATGTCCTCTTACGATGCCGGATGTCTCACTGCTAGACTATCCAGAGCCTTCGTGCATTGTAACGGATGTCCTTCCCCCTCCAAAATGCAGGATACTCAAGCCAGAATCGCATAGATTTCCGCCTGGGAAATAGTGGTGGATCCGCCAAGAGGCACAGATAATCTACCGCTTACTATACAAGTATTTTTGTATACTAAGCGACATATAAATCCGAACACCCAGTTTAAATGGTTTTATTTTAATAAAATTTTGTATAAGTACTTAATGAAGCATAATAAGTAAATGATAAAAATTTCAGAATGATTGCACTGCTTTAAAGCCCTTTGACCTTTAATAATGTGTGGATGCACCCTGATGTGCTACGAATTCTCCAACGCGCCTAGGCATGCATCTGATCAGGTGGTCAATGTCCTCCTGTGGTATCTCATTCCAGGCAACCACCAACTCCTCTCGAAGTAATTCTAGAGTCTGAGGAGGACGTTGCAAATTGAGCAATCTCCTACCCATCATATCCCACACGTGCTCAATTGGGGATAAGTCGGGAGATCTTGGTGGCCATGGTAACAATGTGACATCATTATGTTGAAAGGGTGTCAAGATAGGGTAAAAGATGGGGTTCTAGAACTTCGTGGATATAACGCTGCGCGTTCATGTTACCTCTGATGAAGATTAAAGGTGACCTGGAACCATAAGCTATAGCACCCCAAATCATAACTCCAACAGTGTGATGAACATGTCCTTCAACAAAAAACTGTGGATTTCTCCTTTCACCACGTCGCCTTCTAACCCTGGCACGACCATCGTGCATGCCTAAACAAAATCGAGACTCGTCACTAAAGACAATACTGTTCCATTCCTGATCCCAGAGTGACCGTTGTCTGCACCACTCAAGGCGATTACGTCGGTGTTCTCGAGTTAAAGGGAGGACCCAGTGTGGCCGGTATGAAAACAAGCCAAAACTTCTCATTTGTCGGTAAACACTTCGCATGCCAATAGATCTTCCGTGTTCTGCAAACCATCCATTTGCAATGGTCCCTTAAGGCCAATAATCTTAGGCGGCGATCTTCACGGTCCGTTGTTCTACGGCGGCGTCCAGTGCCCCTTGCTCTTTGCGTACGGCTTTCTCGAAGCCATGCCTGACAACACCTAACCACAGTGTCTACACTTCTTTGCACTCTAACTGCAATTGCCCGAAAAGAAAGTCCAGCTTCCCGAAGTCCCACTATACGGCCACTATCAAACTCACTAAGTTGACGAAATCGTACAGGTCTCCGTACTCTAGGCATCGTAACCGATCGTAAAGGATGTCAAGAACCAAATCCGCCAACGTTGATTCTTTACTGCGGCTGAAATATTCATTTTTAGAGCGTTAGTGAATTAAAAAAAAGCAGTATAAAAACCGGAATGTCCAACTGATAAGGCTGAAAATTTTTTCACTTGTTATTTACAGTAAGATAGATACATTCACCAACTTTTATTAAAATAAAACCATTTAAACTGGGTGTTCGGATTTATATGTCACTTAGTATACTTACAAAATCAGAAAAGTGTTTTCATACTGCAGCAGTTTATGTTGCCAGCATTCTGAAAATTAGTGAAACAATTTTTTTACCAGTCGTCATACTTAATATAAAATTAGAGTAAAAACATCTGAGAAATGATAAAATCGTTTTTTATTCCATCGACGCAACGTGGAAAATTCTTGATATGAAGTTCTTCCTCACAATATGTCCTTTAAAAACACATTTTTAATTCCAAATGGTACCAAAGAAGTGGGAACACATCAACGCAGATCCCTTGTAATGAAAAATAGCAAATGGTACGTTACATCGACATAGTGTCCCTGGTTGCTTTTTTCTTTTATTTTGCTGCTATACTAATTTGTGTAGCATGGATTGGGATTATTTCTGGTGTACTGGTTTTATTTTTCTTTTCACTTTTCAGCTGATTATATGCATGATTTTAGGATAAGATGTTCACTACTCAGCAAATGCTTGCAATTATCGCATAATGCATGTGTATAGGTATTTTTATGCAGGGTATCTCGAAGGCGAATCAGGATTTCTAAATTAAATAAAATACTACACATTTTGAGAATAATGTTTTATCCTGAATCGATGGGTTTAATTTCCTCCATTGTGTTGTATGAACTCATGGTATTGGATATTCATGGCGCTGGAGCATAGCGGATTAAATTTTGCTTACTTTGCAACGTGTATTTTTCCCAAATTAGCGATAACCTTCGAAGCATTATCCTATTGTTACGAAAAAACGTCCACATCGCTAGGGTCGATCTTTATAATAAACACTTTTCAGTAATTTACACGATCGATTTCATTTTTAAAATTTTCGAAAATAAAATGAACGCAAAAAAAAATAGAAATCGCCCAAATTTCGTTTTTTGACGTTCCTGACCATTTTCGGAAAATTTTTTGTAGGGATCAAAAATTGAGGGTTAGGGGTTGCACGAAGTGAGGGACGGCAAATATAATTTTTTACGTTGGGATTTTTATTCGACTCCAATCCCAGTAAAAAAACTTTGAAATATCTCATACAGCCGAGTGTCGATATGTGCGACGTGGTCCACGGGATGGACAAGCGTGGATGTCGGTGGTCATACGTCACAGTCGGCAATCGCGGCCGCACTGTGCGTGGTGAAGGCGAATATCGCCATTCACGCGGGATTCGTCATCGCAACGATCATGTACGCCTGCAGTGATTTCTCTCAGGGGGAAGAGGAACGTCATTTAATTTCTTGTTCGTCGCTAACAGGATGCATGGTATTCCTCCTTAAGTTAGTTAGATGTTTCCTGGCCACCGCGTTCATCAGGTTCGACATCCATTGACTTTTCCTATGGGTATTTCAAGAGCAAAGCTTGTGATAATAGGTACTCCGAGGAATATATCGCTGACTTGAAAGAAAATACCCGTCGCGAAATAAACTTACCTACTATGCTGCAACGTGAAAAGGAGGGCATTTACATGACGTGATCTTGAAAAAATAAAATCCGCACATCACTAAAATGTTTAGTGTTTTCCAATTTAGCTTAGAAATCCTAAATCCTATCTGGGACGCCCTGGACATTTTACACCTAGCAAACAGCAACATTGGATCATCGAATTTTTGCACTCGCCACATATGCATGATTTTTTTACAATTTAGCTATTAATATCAGAGTATTGTTGACAAAATGCATACTGATGACTCGATTTTGATTATCAGATCAAAACTATTTAGTTGGCAATACGTTCTGATATTTTGGAAAATCCTCATTCATTATGCGGAAATACTGAAAAATTCGATTTTCTTCCAGGTACTACGTGTTCATTGGAAAACCGCATCTTGCACAGACGATGGTCACATCTCAGAACACCCGGACGAGTCACATGTCGTCATCAGAAGTGGGAGACTACAAAATGTCAGACATGAGAAATGGAAGAGCGGAAGAGAGAGCGCTGAGGTCTTGAAGAGATTTTTGAAGGTTTATGTGGGATATAATTTCATCATGTGCTGTTACATGTGAATATTTTATTTATTACGCGTTTTATACACCCTCAAAGATCACAATACTACACAGGAACGCAACTTTCTCAAGGCTCCCCAGTTATTCCATATACCGGGGATCTCAAATTCGACTCTCACAATAATTGAGATCTCGGTTAGAGATATAAAGTAGCTTATGGCGGTTGGTCACGGTTCTGTATGTTGTTTTTCTGTAACCGCTGGTGGTACACATGATTTAATAATGATATTATGGGTTCTTTACACTTTCTTCAAAAATTTACGAATTATTTTTGATCTAATTTTTTGGATCTTATTTCCGTGCCTTCCCGAAAAATATCAATGCTACCGAGTTAAACCACGTGTCCACATGAAGTTAAAGTCTGTTAATGACATGAGTCCACTGACATAAAATAAATTGTTTTTTCGGACAATATTATCTGATAACTTTTCTGCCAACCTTTTTTGTCATGTGTCAGATAGCTCATGACATGTAAAGAATAATATCCTGTCCACACGTGAAAAAATTTCTGAGATCGCTCAAAAAATAAACGAGATAATAAGGAAATACGATCGCGGAAATGTCCACTTCCTAATAACAAATATAGATACTTTATAGTTGAAACTGCCCTTAAATGGGCGCAATGCTGCACATTTGGGTAACTGGCGGAAAGTTTCGCGTTTCCGAGAATTTTCGGAGGGAAATGGAAAAAACTCAATTTTCAAAAATTAATTTTCATTTTATCCTGACTTTTCTACAAAAGGAATGCAAAACAAAAAGCTACTATTTCTTTTCTCAAGATGGCGTAATTGTAATTTCAATATGGCGATTCGTTTCTTGCCCACAATCATCAACTTCTTTTCTTATGAACTCCTTACTGGATTTTTGCACAAGTAAATAGAATTTTTAATTCTGAATATGTCGCGAGACCCTCTTTTCATCGAGAATTGCATTGCTGTGTATTGTTGTGTATGTTGTGCACCGCATGCCCCACCTGGCACTCTTTTCTGAGTCACCCGGTATATTAAACGACGAACGGTGAGTTCAATGTTCAAATGAACTCATACAATTTCTTATCTATCTATCTTTGATATAAGCCTTTTTACACTTGATCGCTAATCGCCATTTTCGAATATATTCAGTAAGGTATTTCTCTCAATATTAGGTGTTCAATAATTTTACAGAAGAAACGTTATTGTGCCATATAGGTGGATATTCGTCAGGATGTCACTTTTTTATCTTGTTCTTCTTGTAATTAATAATTTATTGCAGCACAGTTTTATTTAAAAATTTGATGAAAATAATCGGACTTATTTTACCATGTCTGACACTGTGTGTCTCAGCTGATGATATAAACCAAAGACTTGTGTCATAATAAGGATTATCCTTTTTGTATAGCTACTGCTCACAATGTCAAATGTCCTTAGCTATACAGTGTCAAAGACGTTTTCCCTTTCCATGTGTAAGAGAGAGATACAGAGAGGGAGAAGCGAGGACGAAGACTCGTTGCCATTGTTTCTTCTCTCTCTATTTCTCCCTCCCCTACACATAGAAATCTAAAACCTCGTCAGCACTGTATATTCACTTATATACAAACTAATTTCGGAGTTTAATTCTGGTGGGTTAAGGATATATAGTCGAAATCAGGAAAGATGACGATTACATCATCATTTTAGTCTGTAGTAAAAACAAACGACAGCGATTTGTGAATATTTTTAATGAAGTTTCAGATATGTTAGATAGAGACAAACAGAATTTTATTGTCTAAACAAACTGTATTGCAAATTTGCATGTATCCGACAAAGATAGATGATGTTTTCATGTTGCATGATCGATCATATTTGAAAGAAGAATAGTTAGGTTATGTTATAGCAGGTTAGGTAGTTTTCGAATAATACTTTGGTCTTTGGTGTTCCTGTCTTAAGGTATTTTACTCATGTTTTTTTTTCCAAAACAGAAACCCCCTACTTAAATTATTATTGATATATCACTCAAAACCATGAACTAAATGAAAATAAAAATAATCAGTGATATAACCTAACTGCGCAAAAGCATAATATACATTTTTTGCCATCATGCTCCTGACATCGTGATTTTATCATCGAGGTACTTTCATTGATTACTTCAGTACAATTTATGGTATGACGTAATAGTCATCTTTCGTGATTTTGTCTATAACTGTCTAGATACGTTAAGACATAGCCAAAGTGTTTCAAATTCGCTACGTTGTATTTGTTTTGGATACACAGATTATTATGTCTTCCTTTTGAGCTTTCCCATTTTGCGAGCAGTATAACTTAATCCAGTGCTAAATATTTTTTATATGTATATCGATATGTAGGATTAGGTGCTTGTGTACGATGTTTCAAGGTATATTTATTTCTGATTGTTGGAACATGTGACATAAAGTTCAGTGGTAGAAATGTCAAGATGGCGTCTTGTCAAACTGCAGGAACCGCACGACTCTTTTTCACGTTTAGCTTTTTGTACCTATGTAGATTTCAAATTAAGCGGCACTTTCTAAGTGTACTTACGCCTGTGTCTGCGAACTATATCATTTGACAAGATTGTTGAAATAAATTTTTTACAAAACTCATGAGATTTCTTATTTCACGATTCAGTCTAGCCAGGCTCGAATAGATATAAAACGTCGAATGGTGTGAGCTAGGAAGCGTACAATGATGGAGAAAATCATCTTGGCACAACCTTTGGTAGGTGGCTATCGTAGATTTCCATCTACTCAGGCACAATGTTTCGAGTTTTTAAAAAAAACCACATTCAATTGTTTGCTTCCCATTTCGACTGTCTTCACGAACCTAAGATCTACAGGGCGTTTCAGGACTAAGGGATCTAACTTCTGGGAGTTATTTAGTGTAACAGTAGAAAACATTTGAGAATAGGGACACATATATCCGGAAATGTGTCACTACGGCCCTAAGGCCCGTATCGTCAGTCGTCCCTACAATTGTAGGGCGCCTTTATGGCCTCCTTGATTATCATAGTTTTCTACTTCTCCATGTCAGCGCTCTATTTTGAGGTTATGTCACAAACATCTATTTGCATCAAATTGTGCTTGCTTCTGAGTTATACCATGTTTTATCAGCCTGAAATTTCCTACAATTTAAAAAGAAAACATATCTTCACAATAGGAGAGCGCTGACGCTGAAACGGGACAAGTGTAATCTAGAAATTTTCGAAGGAGGGAAAGGAGTATGACAATCAAGGATGCCATAAACGCGCCCTACAATTGACATTGACAGACCAACGTTGCTGATGCTTTCTAGGAAAAACTACATGGGGATTTTCTTTGTCCCAAACGTGGCTATTCCTACCATTAAAATGCCGTCTCTTGTGAAAGAGGTTTCATCGGCCCATAAAACATAGCGTAACAAATTTGGTTGTGCAGCGATTTGATGAAGAAGCCATTGACAAAATTGAACTCAAGGTTGATAATCGAAAGCAGTCAATCGTTGAACTTTCTGGAAGTGGTAAGGATAAAGTTGTTGCTCGTGTAGCACCCTCCAGACGGAAGCGTTACTCGTATTTATATCCTCAGCAATGTGACGTGTGCTACTTGATGGTGTGTCCGCAACCTCTTCTTCAAATTCGACCGTTCTTACGGTTCGAGCAACACCTGTATCATGCATGTTGGTTTTAAACATGCCTGTCTCGGAGAGCCGCCGATGAATAGCAATAAACTTTTTGTATCCCGGATGCTGTCGTTCGGGATAACGTTCTTGATACAACCGCGCTGCTGCTTGTGCGTTGCAGCTTGTTGCATATCCGCCAATTCTTGACTGGTAAAGTTTTCCATTAGCAACAATTAATTTTTGTTTCTTGCAAACTTCACAAATACGATAGCACGACTATGGCGATATGCAATGCAGCTACGAAAAACAATCTCTTATCGATTTTAAAGATAACAACACACAAGCTCCGGATACGGGTCCCTATACTCAAATGTTTTCTACTGTTACACTGAATAATCCCTACAAGTTTGATCCCTTAGTTCTGAAACACCCTGTATAGCACACTGATGAGTTGCTAATGAGCACGAAACAGCGCTGTCTGCGGTTGGTCATGCTTTCAGCAGATGGAAATCAAACATGTCCTTTCCAACCTAGATACAGAATTTAATAAACATGATAGCATCATTAACGTCACAAAGAAGTGAAATTACAATCATCTAGGATTTCCGAGGGTCTCTCAATCTCCAGGATCGTATCAATCACTGCATTAATGATACGGGGTTCCAAGTGCTAAACTCTTAGGCTACGGATGCGAATCCTGACGAAATTTTGTTCTGATGAGTTCTCACAATTCGTCCAAATCAACAAACACTTGTTTTCTAATAAAAGTGCTTACACAGGCAGCTACGAGCACGTCAAAGTAAGCACAACGTCGTCATAACCATTTTTACAGATTTTGATATTTTCGTACGACCCGAGCCTTTTTGCGTACTTTTACTGTGAAATGTCAGATACGAGGTCTGTAAATTAAGTGATGAGATCTGATTTCTTTAATATGCAGACTGATTCACAAGTCGTGACCAAAAATGAAACATCATACACAGAATCGCATTACATCAGACTAGCCTCTATAAGTTTCAAGTGGAAAAAGAGTGAAATCCGAAGTTCTACAAGATGCAACAGTACCCTGAGAATTTTGTATAATAAATACTTTGAACAAATTTCATTTAAATGTTCATTTTTCTTATAGCTCCAAAAATAAGTTAATTTCTGCTATACTATAACTATCTAAAACTGTAATGACTCATCGATGTTCACGTGAACATCACTTAACTACCAGTAGTCGGCTGTTCATAGGCGGGGTATGAATGTTTAACATGGGTGAACTAGATTTGTCACATGCTTAATAAAGAGTGGTTTGAAACATATTGTAAGTCAAAAATTTGGGAATTACCTTTATTCATCGTCGCTTCCACTTACATCTGACAGTAATAAACTGTCGCTATCGCTTTCCTCGTTGAAATTGACTATAACTGGCTCTATGATGGTGTCGATGTGGTGGTCAAGCTGCCACATTTTTGTTTCTTCCTTCACAACATGACGGATAGCATTCTGCCAAGCTTCGGGCGTTACTAGCTGTATGGAAGTCTCAAGTAAAACCTTAACGTCTGGTAATTTGAAGGTTGTGTTATGGCGCGCAATATAACCCTTCACTTGAGCCCAGATGAGCTCTATTGGGTTCAGTTCACAGTGGTAGGGCGGTAACCGCAGCACAGTGACACCACATTGACGGGCCATCTCATCAGTCACGTAACTAATGCTCGCAGGTTTGTGCTGTTTAATTTTTTCATACAATTCCGCTTTCACACATGAATCGTCAAACGGGATTCATTTTTCGCGCAACCATTGCTGCATGTCACTTTTTCGAGATCCCATAGTCGGTACACGTTCGGCTCGACGACTATGGTAGGAAGCATTATCGATGACGATCACAGAGTTGGGCTCAACTCGCTGAAGCACCCCTTGAAACCAGCTTTCGAAGCAGCTGGCATTCATTTCGTCATGGTAATCACCTCCTTTCTTACAGTCGAAAATCAAGTCACACTCTTCTAAAAAGCCACTATCGCTACCAATATGAGTTACGATCAATCTTTGACCTTTCCCTGACGGTCCACGAAGACCTGTTGACAAACCTTCAATGCTTGCTTGTCGGTTACTCACTAGGTTTTTGTCTATCCAGGTTTTTTTAACTGTGTGACCTGCATTTACCCAAGTCTCGTCCAAATAATAGATTTTTCTGCTTTGTCGCCTATATTCAATCATTTCACGTAGGTATTTTCGACGCCAGGCGACTATTTCAGGTCTCTCTATCAATACTGACTTCCGATTACGCGTTTCGTAACGAAAATTAATTTCGTGCAGGGATTTCCTCATTACCTCGACGCTCATTTGGGGTATAATTCCATTTTCCTTGATCGCCGCATGTACAGCCTTGAGGGTTGGTATCTCATTCCTAAAGAAGAATGAATGTACGGTTCGCCTTAACGCCATTTTGCTATCGTCATCCAATTTAACGGCCTTTCGTCCCTTCAAATTAAACTTTGGATCAGTAGTAGCTCTAGTTTTCTTCTTTTCATGCACCACCCTGGGAATGGTCCACTCTGGAACGCCTGTCATACTTTCACAACGCGCGAGTGCATCTCCCTGCGACATAGTTCTGTTCAGATAATTGAACACGTTGAGCACGATTTCTTTCGCGTCCCTCTTCAGTGCTTTACGAAGCCGTCTACTTGTTCCCTGGCTTTCAGTACTTCCACTCGTGCCATTTGTACTCTCCATGGTTAAGTATAACCAAAACAGTAACCACAGAAACCACAACAATAACAATCACACAACAATTCTTATAAAAACACACAATATGCGATCGCTCAACGAAACACGTTCCAATGCGTTGCCGACGCCTATGAGTCTTCCGGTCGAGGCGCGTCTTTGATTTCATTGGTTCTACCGGCGGAGAACAATCAGCCATTATTTCCATCTCTGTCTGTGCTGTTGACCACCGCAAAGCCACAGAAACGACATATGTCGTACGCTATACGGCTGTACTGGAAGGAAGCCGGGATCGAGCTCTGATCACGTGTTGATCACGCGTATGAGTCATTACAGATTTAAATAGTTGTAGTATAGGCGGATTGCAGCCCAGTTGCCATGTTCCCAAAGTCTTGCGTGGAGAATTTTAAATCCTTACCATCGGCAAAATGTGCAATGTCTGCAACCCGGCGACGAAGTGCAACGGCGAAATTTTTGTGAGTGGTTACAGCAAATGCGTAATCACAATGCAGCTTTTATTGATCTGGTGTTGTGGTCAGATGAAACCCTTTTTCGAGGAGTGGAATCTTTAATTCTCATAATGAACTTATTTGGTCGTTGGAAAATCCCCGTTCTGAAAGGATCCACTCGTTTCAACACAGATTTTCTAGAAATGTCTGGTGCGGCATTTTCAATGGCCAGCTGTTTTATGCACGTATTGTACTTTTAAATGAAAATTCATAATTAGCTTTTCTAGAGAATTATAAAGAAAATGTGTTAGGAACGAGAGTACGAATGTGGTATCAGCTCGACGGGGCCCCACCGCATGTTCGTCGTGACATAACCCCATGGTTAAATAATCTTTTTAGACAACGATGGATTGGCAGAAATTCAAGCCACAACAAATTTTGCGAAAATACGTTTATCTTTATTCAAAAGATGCCACACTTGAATCTGTCGACTGTCCCAAAATGATCTCCCTTCAGGTTACTTTTCAACTTCGGTATGAGAAAAAAGTCACGACTCAAAAACTGGTCTACGGTTAAAAAAATATGGTTTCCTGACAAATTTTTATATGGGGCCCCTCAGAATACGTTTATTTGACAAACACCTCAACCGGGAGTAATCAGTAGTCAATGGCGTTGGCTGGATCAAAGAATATATAGTCTAGTGCAATTAACTTCGCAAGTTGATCAGATAAACACCATGGCTGGAAATAGTCGTTTAGTCCTGGTAAAATAAAGGACAAAAGACATGGTGACGAAGGCTAAATAAAATCATACATACACTTATGTAATATCTATTAAATGAACAAGAACCAAACAACTAATAGAAAATAATTATGTACAAAATAAAATACACACAAGTATATTCCTAAGCATAAGCATCCTCTCGATCAGCGCCTGCCCCATCGCCGTCTTCCAAAGACGAAAAATTAAGGAAATGAGCTGGTCTATGGATTTCATGATAGAACTCCTTTGGATTAGCAAGTTGCAGTTCGTATTTCATGTTAGGATCGTGACGAACACCTAAAAGAAAAATAAGTATGTAATGAAGAGTCCTGGAAAATATGGAAAATACTAGTTACAGAAGTCCATAGACGCCATAGATAAACTGCAGATATCATGGTTTATTTTCAAATAATCGGTATCGTAACATTTGCAACAGTTTTGAACGTTTGTGTATTCCTGGTAATGTTTCAGTTGCGCAAATTTTTCACATTTCTGCTGCATATAATAATTTCGTAAGAAACAAACTAAAAGTCATTTCGACACAGGTCACACAAAAAAATGTTAACTTACCCATGAAGTTGTAGTTCCAAGACCCTTGAGCAGGCACCATGAAGAATCCCAGGAACCTGTCAGAGAGCAGCATCTGAACCTTCTCATAATGACTTGGTAGGTACCCCTTAGGGTTGTTGCCTTTATCGGTATTTTGTCTACCCCATTCGTAACCAGATGGCGTTAGTTTGTATGCTGTTAAGGAGCAAGAACCTGGAAAAAATGAAATTGTATGATTATTAGCAATGGACGTAAGATTTGCCATAAAGCAGTAATACAGCATTCCCTTGTCCCACCACAGACAGCCAACCATGGAAAGCTTTTTCGTGTTATTTGGCAACTTGTCCAGGTAGAATAACGAACAAAATCTGAGCAACTATCCTCTATTCAGGATGTAAGATATTGAAATGAGACAGCAGAAAGTGCCATCTGTTACCAGAATCGAACCCTACGAGAGTTATATTGTTTGTTTCTGCTACTGTGTCACAGATGGCGTTAGGATCTTCAATCACTCGCTGATGAGTATTTTAAGTGGGCCTTTTCAGATGGATACCAAATTATCTTAGCGCCATCTATGAGGCAGTAGCATGGCGCTCGACAACTTTATAGTGTTCAGTTTACATTTTTTTATCGACGATCGTAAAACAGCCATAAAAGCGAGAAGCCGGTTTCGCTGTATATCTAACGGGTGATTTTTTAAGAGGTATAGGATTTGATTTTCAAAAAAAAACACAAAAAATTTGAAAAAACGATAAAATCTTTATTTGAGTCGATAGAACGGTCGATATAATTTAATGTTTAAAGATTATTTCATGTAAATGTTGGCCGCGGCTCCGCTTTAGATGGCCCATGCGCAAGGTCTAATTTTGGCACACTCTCTCCAACATATCGGCCGGTATCTCACGAATAAATGCTTCAATATTGGCTTCCAGTGCGTCAATCGTTGCTGGTTTATCCCTGTAGACATTAGCCTTAACATGGCCCCACAAAAAATAGTCCAACGGCGTTAAATCACACGATCTAGGCGGCCAATTGACGGGCCTCAAACGTGAGATAAACTGTTCACCGAACTCACCTCTCAATAGGGCGATTGTTTCGTGTGCGGTGTGGCATGTGGCACCGTCTTGTTGGAACCACATGTCAGCCAAGTCCAGCTCTTCCATTTTTGGCAAAAAAAGTTTGTTATCATCGCACGGTAGCGCTCGCCGTTCACAGTTACGTTGCGGCCATTGTCGTCTTTGAAGAAGTACGGCCCGATGATGCCACCGGCCCATAATCCACACCAAACAGTGATTTTTTCGGGATGCATTGGCAGCTCTTGCAATGCTTCTGGTTGGTCTTCACTCCAGATGCGGCAATTTTGCTTGTTAACGTACCCATTCAACCAGAAATGAGCTTCGTCGCTGAACACAATTTTTCGAAAAAAATGTGGATCTTCTTCCAACTTTGCCAGCGCCCATTCACCAAATTGGAAACGTTGTGGGAGGTCGTGTGGCTTCAATTCTTGCACCAGCTGTATCTTATAAGGTTTTACACCCAAATCCTGTCGCAAAATTTTCCACGTAGTGGAGTAACAGAGGCCCAATTGCTGCGAACGGCGGCGAATCGACATTTCACGGCCATCACTAACACTGGCGGATACAGCCGCAATATTTTCTTCAGTCCTCACTCTACGTCTGCGTGTTGGTGGTTTAATGTCCAATAATGTAAACTGGGTTCGAAATTTAGTCACAAGCTTCTGAATAGGTCCCTCAGTAGGCTGACCAAATTGTCCATAAATTGGAAGCAGTGCTCGATGCACTCTCATAACCGAGCATGAATTTTGATAGTAAAATTCAATAATTTGCAAGCGTTGTTCGTTCGTAAGTCGATTCATGGTTAAATTATAGACCAAACTGAATAAGTTTGACAATGACACAAGACACGATTCACGCGTCATCTGTCAAAAACAGTGTTGCCAAAAAGATACTAGCAAAAAAATCACCCATTATAAGCTGAAGCAAATTAAATATAACAAAAAATTAAAGGCGCAGTAATGGCTTTCCAGTTGGTTACTGAAAATTGCAGAAGAGCCATAGAAATTGTCAAAGCAGTATTTTTGGATTTGACAAAGGCATTTGAAACAATCGGTATTGATATTTTGTTAAGTAAATTGAAAGCATATAGTATATCAGGCAGTTATTTCGACTAGTTTGAAAATTATCTGTCTAAGAGGGTGCAACTTACAAAAGTTAATAACATTATTTCATCAAAAATTGAAAATTCGTTAGGTGTTCCACAGGGCAGCATCCTGGGACCACTTCTTTTTATTATATACGCGCCATAGGTGAATGGAGTGGGGCGACGTCGTGGTATATTTTGGGTGGGGATGTCAGGGATTTTCATAAAGTTTTTGTCGCGACAGGACGTAAAAACTTCCGAAATTTTGCGTCGATTAACAGCATAGTTCGGCGATAAGACAGTTTCAAGGATACAAGTATACGACTGGCAATTTTTTTTTCATTGAGTGGCGAAAGCCTGGAGAGGCAGCACCGCGAAAAGCCAAGACCAGTCTTTCTGAAGGAAAAGTTCTTGCAACTATTATGGGATTCCAGAGGTGTACTGCTAATTGGTTTCCGTACAGTTAATGCTGCTTACTACGGCCAACTGCTCATCGCCGAAAAAGGCGAGACTGCATATTCCAAGTGCCATTCTGCTCCATGACAACGCTCAGATACACACAGCTGCATCGACCCAAGAAAAATTACGCGAAATTAATTGGGAAACACTTGAACACCCGGCCTACAGTCCCGATTTGCCGCCATGTGACTATCACACGTTTGGGCTACTTAAAGAAGACCTGGGAGGTCACCACTTATTATATTTCCACCATGTCCATACATACATAATACCAGAAATAAAGATGACTTTTATTTAATGTCCAAAAAATAATATGTTACAAATCTTTATTTTATCAAGCGTTGATTGAATATAATGAATTAAACACAGAGATAAAAGACCTGAATACTTAAACAAAATAGTAAATTTGAGGAATTGTTAAATCTACAATTAAAAAAAGTACTGCTTTACAATTATTCTGTTTATGTAGCGAACCGGGGTAAATAACACTGATCAACAGCCAAAAAATATCCTAAATAAAATCAACAAAATATTACTATTTTTAATGTGCTAAAACCGGAATGAACCTTATTTTTTCAATATTAGTTCAAGTTTTAGAGATACCGTAATTATATGTGTTCCTGCTGTGACAGTGTTAATATACTGTAATTCACAAGAATGCACGTGCTACATTTTTATATTCGGCAAGGAAAGATGATGTAATCGGCATGATTGTGTTACGTTATACATACGTGTACATTATATTGTTTTATATTAGCCATTTTTTCCTCAGTTGGCTGACAGCGTTCATGCAAGATGTCTCGAAAGTGTGTAAACAATCCAGATCAGTTTTTTTACGTGTGTGGTGATGTGAGTTTTGCGTCTCAGAGACGGTCTATTACTCCACTAATAACAAAGGCATATCAGCTTTATTTCGGTTGTAAACTAGGTGATCAAGACAAACAGTGGGCACCCCACATCTGCTGTAATACATGTGCTTCAAGTCTGAGGAGCTGGTTAAATGGCAAAAAACGGTCTATGCGCTTTGCTGTCCCAATGGTTTGGAGAGAGCCTACAAATCATATTAATGATTGTTACTTTTGCATGGTACCTTGTGTTGGACAAGCCACAGGTATGTCCAAGAAAAAAAAATCGGTTATTAACTACCCAAACATACCATCTGCGATGAGACCTGTGCCTCACAGTGACGAAAATCCTATCCCAAAACCCCCAGAATCCTACACTTGCGAATCAGAAAACGAATCAGATCATGGCGATCGAGTGATTCGTCAGGAAGAAGATATGACATCAACGTCAAGAGATCCTGATTTTATACCGAGCACGTCATGCCACCAACCGCACAAAATAACACAGTCAGAATTAAATGATCTTGTAAGAGATTTAGAACTTCCAAAATGTAAGGCAGAGTTACTTGGATCAAGACTGCAGCAGTGGAAATTGTTAGAAGACGATGTTTCGGTATGTGTTTTTCGTAAACGCCACAAAGACTTAGAACCATTTTTCAATATGGAGAATAACTTGGTTTTCTGCAGTAACATTAACGGCTTACTGGCGGCTTTAAATATAAACTATAACCCAGAAGAATGGAGATTGTTTATAGACTGTTCAACATTGAGTTTAAAGGCAGTATTATTGCATATTGGAAATATTTTACTATCTCTTCCTGTAGGGTATGCAGTTCACATGAAAGAATCATATGACAATATGAAGTACCTATTGACATGCATAAAATACGATGAGCACCAATGGCATACTTGTGGCGATTTGAAAGTTGTTGCACTTTTACTTGGGCTGCAGCTAGGCTACACAAAGTTTTGCTGTTTTTTGTGTGAATGGGACAGTCGGGCAAAGGCACTTCATTACACCAGACAAAACTGGCCTGTTCGTCAATTCCTAGAGCCAGGTCAAAAAAATGTACAGCATATGCCATTAGTAGATTCGAAAAAAATTTATTATCACCACTGCATATCAAGTTGGGCCTAATGAAAAACTTTGTCAAGGCATTAGATAGAGATGGGTCAGCTTTTCAATACCTGCGTCAGAAATTTCCAAGACTAAGTGAGGCAAAGGTTAAAGAAGGTATTTTTGTTGGGCCACAGATTCGAAATATTTTGAAAGATACACAGTTTGAAAACACTAACAGGTATTGAAAAAACTGCTTGGAATGGTTTTCGTCTGGTGGTCACTAATTTCTTGGGTAATAGAAAAGCTGACAACTATAAAACCCTTGTCAAAAATATGCTGTCATCGTATCAAAAGATGGGCTGTAATATGTCTCTTAAGATACATTTCCTACACTCACACCTGGACTTTTTTCCTGACAATTACGGAGCCGCAAGTGATGTGCACGGCGAACGTTTTCATCAGGATATTTCAACAATGGAAAAAAGGTACCAGGGAAAGTGGAATCCTTCCATGCTTGCAGACTACTGTTGGACTCTTGGTAGAGATGCTCCAGAAACGATCCATAAAAGAACAGCAAAAAGACAGCGCATATAGTGATCCTTATAAGTATATGAATCTTGTTACTTTTTTAATATATCCTTAAAAATAAAAAGTTTTTTCTAAACCGCAACTAATTTTTTTATTTCATTGTCATTTTTGGATTCAGCGCCCCAAAATTAACAAAGAAGTGCACTTTTCCCACAAGATACAATTAAAAAACTAAAATTTGTTGTCCAGTGTAATTATTTCAACTACTACTATCAAAATTTTGCAAAATTGCTACTGCAGCGATTCACTCTAATGTAAAACAAACATACCTGGAGTAAATGAGCAAGTAATGATGATGGATTTCTCGCCATCCCAGTTCGGATTGTCGGCCATGAGTTTGGCGTGCGCGGTGACATCTTGCGGCGACAACTGCGGCAATTCGTTGGGTTGCGTGTGCATCCAACCTAAAGGTTCCATATCAGCCAAGAATGGGTGGTTTGGAGGCGTGCTCGGCACGTGAACAGTTTGGTGGGTGCCCCATTGTGGAGCTAGGACGAGACAACGCAGCTCCTTTACCTAATGATAACAATAGAAGGCACTAAGTGATATGTAAAAGTAAACTACTTTTATTCACAGAAAAATTATAGAAACAAGTCATAACTACTGTACTCGTGCAAATGTGGGCAGGCAAATAGAAATTCCCAAGAATAACAATAACCTAAACTTAAGATACATAACATATATAGGACCAAAGATATACAGGGTGACTTTGAAGTTGAGTCATTAATTTTCAGATAATGATTGTAGAAGGAAGATAAACCAAAATATGCGTGTAAAAATAAAAAAAAATTAAAAAAAAAATGTTACCTGGTTTTATAAAGTATCCTCCCGACAAGTATTTCAGTGCGGACCTGTTTTTGATCGTGCGGTCTTGGAGCACCGGCATGCCAGGTCTTAAGTCACCTGATTCACGAGCCCTTTGTACTACATTAACAAAGGCACGAGGGGTTGGTTGCACTCGATTGGGAAACCGATTCGCACAAATCTGTGATGCCGCGGCAGCATTTTGTAAAGACTCCCCCCCC